>JAKIJQ010000021.1:2257500-2312500 GCA_023373905.1 Rhizoglyphus robini
GAGGAGGGTCCAACTGAATTGGGGCAATCGGAACCACACCGCCATGTCCAGCTACACCAGCCTAGTATGAGAGAACAGTGCATGAGAGGAAGTGTGAATGTCAAGTAGATTACCGAATTGGTTGGAGCATGCGGATCGTCATCCTTTATCTCGAGCTAGAAAAGACAAATGAGTATTGCTAGTAATTGATTCGGGTTCAACTAACCTCGATAGAGCTGGAAGTTGGCAAAGAATGCGATGCAGAAGGTTTTGATCCATCGGCTACTCGAGCGGCACTGCTTCGTGTCTAGAAGTACAACATTGAAACGCTCCCGATCAAAACTCGTTTACTTACAACAACTGACGGAGCAGTCTGAGCTCCTTTGCCCAAGCAAACCTTCTTTGGTTTCGGGTTACCGTTGGCCCCCCTCCGGTTCGATAGTACTTCGGCGTTTTTGAGATCGGCCGTCAAAAGCTGCTTGGACGATAACCTTGTCCTTGTCGGTCAAGAGTTGCATGTCCATATAAGCATCAAGTTGGCCAGCGCGTGTAAGTTTCTTTATAGGTTGTTGGTTCGACTTCCAAACGATTTTGACGTATTCGCCCTCGTCTGGGTCATTCTCGTTGACGTAGTCGTAAGCCTCTAAAATCTTAATGATCTTGAATTCGGGTACTTCCGGACTTGAGTTGGACTCGCTGCCACTAGTTGTACTGGGCAACCACGGAATTCCCAGAAAATCCAGAAACAATCCCGCATTAAATAGATACTCCAGTTTGATGACCTGAGGAAAATAGCCAAACTTGATAGTCTTCACTGTAACTTTCAAAGTCTCCGGGTCAACTGTAGACTCAGGGATTGCTTTATATTTAATCGCATCAAACTGTTCTTTTGTTCGTAGGATCTGAAAAGAAAGTTGATTATGTGAGTAGCGAAACAACAATTGACTAGTGAGACACTGTTCTCATCTGGTAGTTAAGCTATGCGACAAGCCAACTGGCGCACAAGACTCAGAAAGTAGTGGGCCGCTGGACATAAGGCGTCATTGGATTCAGTTCTATTTTGTGTTTGTGTTTACCGTTTTTTGTGAAGCAGGAGTACAACTCGACAGGGCATTGTGTTCAATTGAGTGTTTGTGTTTGGCTTTTAGGGCTGAATGCGGTGAGGATGCCTTGAGATGAAGGCGTAAGGCGAAGTGGCCGCGAGCATCAATGCTCGAATCGACTCACAACTCGACAGGGCATTCTATTCAATCGAGTGTTTGTGTTTGGCTTTTTAGGGCTGAATGCGGTGAGGATGCCTTGAGATGAAGGCGTAAGGCGAAGTGGCCGCGAGCATCAATGCTCGAATCGACTCACAACTCGACAGGGCATTCTATTCAATTGAGTGTTTGTGTTTGGCTTTTAGGGCTGAATGCGGCGAGGATGCCTAGAGATGAAGGCGTAAGGCGAAGTGGCCGCGAGCATCAACGCTCGAATCGACTCACAACTCGACAGGGCATTCTATTCAATCGAGTGTTTGTGTTTGGCTTTTAGGGCTGAATGCGGTGAGGATGCCTTGAGATGAAGGCGTAAGGCGAAGTGGCCGCGAGCATCAACGCTCGAATCGACTCACAACTCGACAGGGCATTCTATTCAATCGAGTGTTTGTGTTTGGCTTTTAGGGCTGAATGCGGTGAGGATGCCTTGAGATGAAGGCGTAAGGCGAAGTGGCCGCGAGCATCAACGCTCGAATCGACTCACAACTCGACAGGGCATTCTATTCAATCGAGTGTTTGTGTTTGGCTTTTAGGGCTGAATGCGGTGAGGATGCCTTGAGATGAAGGCGTAAGGCGAAGTGGCCGCGAGCATCAACGCTCGAATCGACTCACAACTCGACAGGGCATTCTATTCAATCGAGTGTTTGTGTTTGGCTTTTAGGGCTGAATGCGGTGAGGATGCCTTGAGATGAAGGCGTAAGGCGAAGTGGCCGCGAGCATCAACGCTCGAATCGACTCACAACTCGACAGGGCATTCTATTCAATCGAGTGTTTGTGTTTGGCTTTTAGGGCTGAATGCGGTGAGGATGCCTTGAGATAAAGGCGTAAGGCGAAGTGGCCGCGAGCATCAACGCTCGAATCGACTCACAACTCGACAGGGCATTCTATTCAATCGAGTGTTTGTGTTTGGCTTTTAGGGCTGAATGCGGTGATGATGCCTTAAGATGAAAGCGTAAGGTGATGTGGCCGGGGCATGGACTATGTTGAGGACCCACCAGCATCGAGCACAAAGCGCCCATCAACTGCAGCCATTTGGGAATGTGGATGTTGTGTTGTGGTACTACTAGTGAGACACCAGCAAACGCATGTGTGGTCAGGAGTAGGTTGCGGACCCACGAACATCGAGCACCAGGCGCCCATCAACTGCAGCCATTTGGGAATGTGGATGTTGTGTTGTGGTACTACTAGTGAGACACCAGCAAACGCATGTGTGGTCAGGAGTAGGTTGCGGACCCACGAACATCGAGCACCAGGCGCCTATCAACTGCAGCCATTTGGGAATGTGGATGTTGTGTTGTGGTACTACTAGTGAGACACCAGCAAACGCATGTGTGGTCAGGAGTAGGTTGCGGACCCACGAACATCGAGCACAAAGCGCTCATCATGGATAAAAGGCGATCAAGCCTTAATTGAGCTTTAACGTGTGCCTGGAGCAGCCCAATCGCCTAAAATGAATGAAACATAGGATTAGCGCAATCAGTTTACTTGTGATAGAGAGATACCAACCTTTGAACGTACAAACCATTCATCACGATGACCGAAACCATGTACTCCATGCCACTAACCAACAACAACAAACTCAACTCACTAACTAGTAGCCAACGCCCTTGATGGCTTTGAATGCAATGAATCAAGGTCAAGCAACCCTAGTGTAAGGTGGTGAGAGATCGGACAAGGTCAAGGTAATATCCCTTAGCATAACACAAACTAGTAGCACTAGTTCATGCTGTTTGACCTTTGACCATCACCACTAGTTTCCTATCAGATAAGGCGAAAGCTAGATCGATTCACTTACAGTGTACTTGTTAGTGTTAAGTCGACGTAGACGTGATTCGGGCAAGAGCACGTTGGCCACAGTAAGGCCAGTGGGACTGTTAGACAAAATAACGGTCAAAGGTGAGATGTGGAGGCATTAATAAATATAATACTCACTCGTTCTCTTGAATACCAATTGAAGAGGATGCCATGCTTTGATCAGCCATGATGCACTTGCACACACACTTCCTCTACGCAAACGGGTGTTGACCGGTCTGTAGCAGTGTCCCGACTCTTCTACTGTAAACGAAATCAGATAACAGGCCAATTAGAGTCAAAATGATAAGGCAACCAGTGCAAAAGGAACGAAACCGAGTGGTCGCCCTTAGACTGGAGATGCGTCTCGAAGCGTGCAGAGTGAACAGTGTTCTGGTCAGTGTTAGTCTGAAAAAAGTAGTCTACACCACCACTGGTGAGCACCATCATACCTTAGTAGAGTCGTTTCGGTCAACAGATCGGTTGTTTGCTTGATCCAGGAACCAAATTCAAAAAAAATAACGAGAGCACTGCGTGGCAGCGGTGACGACTGACGATGACTGTGTGTTGTGTTGTGTGCTCTCTGCAGCCTTTCAATGCCTGCTCAAAGGGTTGCTCACAGATGTCGTTTTACAAATTCTGGCTTATTTATCCAGAGATTATCTGCATTTATATTAGATTTAAACATTTATAAATAAGAAACATAGCGCCAGTATTCTATGATTATTTTCTTAAGATCTCTACCATGTCTTAGTTGTGTGTATTTCGCTTCACTCGTACACGCTCGCTTGTGTGTATGTCAGTCTGTCCGTCCAGGCTCACCACAAATGTGTGCACTGGCTGTGTGCTGTGTGTGTGCAAGCCAGCGAGATCATGTTTAATGTTCTTATCTTATTATTAAGAATATAGACAATGCCACTGCAGCAGCAAGTCCCTGCAGTTGAATCCAAACACCCAAAATGAGTTTTAAAAAGGACAATAAGAGGCTAAACAATATTGCAATGATCAGGCCATCGAGGCAAAGGCAAAGGCAAAGTGCCTCTCACCCTACGATTGTGTCTTCTTGTTGTTTGTGTGTGTCTGTTACTTTATCGCTCGTTGGTCGGTTCGCCCGCTCATTGCTCGTGCACATACAGCACAGAGGTCACCATTGCACACAAAACACTAGTGCCAATCGACGTCTGCCCGAATGGAAGCTCGGCTTGTTGGCCTCACGTGTAACAGAAAAGAATTAATGTTGTTAGATTTGTTATTATTTGTGGCAGTAGTAGGCACATTTGAGTGCATATAATGACTATTCGATTGATGGTCTCTATTGTAAACAAACTCTAGAATTTGGATATTGTTCTATGCAGTAAGACAGTTCACCGAATGGCAAACTTTACTAACTGGTCAGTTTGTGTTCGGCGGTTTGATGCTTGAGTAAGAAACATCGCGATGATATTTCCTATTCTGTTTATTTGTTGCATTGTCGTATGGAATGACAAGTTTGCCGTTGTGTAGTGTGCCAAATGGTACTTTCCCTAACCGAACAGACAAGTCACATGACAATTCAATGCAATGATAAGACACTTATACTCACTAAATTGTGTCACACTAAATCACTCTCTACAGGCAACATCACTGTTGAAAGTCAATCACGAGTGTATTGTGTGTGCACGAAACGAGTGCCTCACTGAATCGAGTCTGCTTTGCTCGGTTTGTTGTCTCGGTAACTGAGGTATAGTGATTATCATCTTTTGTGAATGAGAAAGTGTTCAGTAGATGCAGTGAGTAGTAGTGCATGATGCAGCACATGCAGAATGTTATTGTATTATTCTTGTTGTTATTCTTCTTGTATGCTTCTTGTTCAGTCATTCGATTTACCCTCTCACTTTCCGTCCGTCAGTGCACCAGCCCCAAAAAAGCCAAAATGGCATTGCGCGTAACACATAATTGCCTAGCGTAGACTGCTTTAATGAACCGTAAGTTGGGGTCACTCACTTTTGGTACAAACTGGCCATAGTTGGGGCCACATTACGGCCGACTGTTTGCGTAGAATCGAGCAATTTCGAAACTGACTTGTTACTGCAGTCGGGCACTGATTAGCGATGATCGAACTGTGATCCACTCTGTTCTATGTTGTTTCTTACGGGCGAGAAATCGGTGGCTAATGTATTTTGGCTTGCAATTTCAACCAATTGGTGGTGGTGGTGGTGGTGTGTGAGTGTGCAAGTGAAGTTGATTCTTGAATTACACTATTCTTTGTTTAATAATCGTTTTATTAAGAAAAAGAATAGGCCACTGCAGCAGCAAATCCCTGCATCTGAATCTCAACACTCAAAATGAGTCTAAAAGGGATATTAATAGGCAAAAAAATATTGCAATGATCAGGCCATCGAGGCAATAGTTCCTCTCACCCTCACTTTGTGTCTTCTTCTTGTGTGTGTGTGTGTGTGTGTGTGTGTGTGTGTGTGTGTGTGTGTGTGTGTGTGTGTGTGTGTGTGTGTGTGTGTGTGTGTGTGTGTGTGTGTGTGTGTGTGTGTGTGTGTGTGTGTGTGTGTGTGTGTGTGTGTGTGTGTGTGTGTGTGTGTGTGTGTGTGTGTGTGTGTGTGTGTGTGTGTGTGTGTGTGTGTGTGTGTGTGTGTGTGTGTGTGTGTGTGTGTGTGTGTGTGTGTGTGTGTGTGTGTGTGTGTGTGTGTGTGTGTGTGTGTGTGTGTGTGTGTGTGTGTGTGTGTGTGTGTGTGTGTGTGTGTGTGTGTGTGTGTGTGTGTGTGTGTGTGTGTGTGTGTGTGTGTGTGTGTGTGTGTGTGTGTGTGTGTGTGTGTGTGTGTGTGTGTGTGTGTGTGTGTGTGTGTGTGTGTGTGTGTGTGTGTGTGTGTGTGTGTGTGTGTGTGTGTGTGTGTGTGTGTGTGTGTGTGTGTGTGTGTGTGTGTGTGTGTGCTAATTGCTCGGTCGTTGGTCGGCTCGCCCACTCACTTCCTGTTCATCTGTGGACCAACAGCACACAGGCCACTAACGGCACACATTGCACACGAGTGCCAATTGACGACTGTCCGAATGGACGCTCGGCTGTTGGCCTCACATGTAACGGAAAAACTTAAAAGATGTTAGATTTGTTATTATTTCTAGTAGCATTAGTAGGCAAATTCGATTGCAGGCAGTGGCCATTCGATCCATGGTCTCTATTCTAAACAGATTTTAGAATTTTGATATTGTGCTGAGCAATTAGACAGTTCACCGATGACTCGTGATAATGATCAACTTTTTGTTAGATAAGCAAATCAATGCAGAAATGCATACACGCACACGCACACGCACACACACACGTCCAAAGACAAAATGAACGGTCAACCAACTCGGTCGGTAATATAAGTCGAGGGGGACAACTCAAATCTTAGTAAAATGCAATCGCTATGATGATTCTTTTTCTGTTTATTTGTTTTGGCTGCATTACCGAATGGAGTGAGAAGTGTGTCGGTAGTATAGTGTGCCAAATAGTACTTTCACTAGCCGAACAGTCAAGTCACAAGGCAATGCAGTGATAAGACACTTATACTCAGTAAATTGTGTCACACTAAGTCACCCAGGACAGGCAACACCACAATCGAAAGTCATTCACGAGTGTGCACAAAACGAGTGCCTTACCGAATTGAGTCTGTCTTGTTCTGTGTGTTGTCTTGGTTACTGCGATATAGTGATTATCATCTTATGTGAATGCGATTGTGCACTGGTCAAGTAGATGCCATAAAATAGTAGTGCTTGATGCCGCACATGCAGAATGTATTTGTTTTTGTAGAATGTCGTTTAATTTGTCCTCTAACTGTCCGTCCGTCAGTGCACCAGCCACAAACAGGCCACAAATGGCATTGCACGTAATTGCCAATCATAGACTGCTCGAATGGACGCTACGTTTGGGGCCACTTTGGGAACAAATAGACATTTCACACAGTTCGATATGATATTATTAGTATTATTGCAATAATCGGCACATTCGAGTGAGCAGTGACCACTCGACCGAACAGGGTCATCATCTTTACCATCGGCAGATGCACACACGGTTGCTCTTTGTTCTTGGCAGTGTCACAGCACAGTAACATTACACTCAATCTAAATTTTGTAATTTCTCTAAGGTCACTTATTATCTCACAACCAAAATAATAGATATATATCTCGCTAATTACTAATAATCTTATGTATTTTGTATTTTTACAGGCTGGCACACATACAATGCATATCACTGTCTGCCTCGCATCACCACATCAACTTCAATATCAACGAACAATCGGTAAGAGTTCATAATGGACATGTGTCTTTTCATTCAATTAGACAAACACACAGTCGGGGCAATAAGGCAGACATACAGACTGACCAATTGATTGAATTGGACCACATTACCGATGACTGTCTGCATAGACTCGAGCCATTTGGTTACCGACTTATTATAGCAGTCGTGCTCAAATTGGCGATGATCCAACAGTGATCCATCTCGTTTCTTACGTTCGAAAACTTACTTCCACTCAATGCAAAACGTTGTACACGATGCAATGTTGACCAAATCGTGATGACACACACTGTCCCTGTGTTTGGTCATTGAGCGATTGTCCGATGATGATGATGTTTGTCAAACTCGACTGCATGTGTGCGGGACAATCGAACGCACTATCGGGTTCGTGTATATCCGAGCACCTATTGGTCGCAGCAATTGCAAACTTTGGCCGAATCCCCACAAACCTTAAGGTCTGAATCGTCTTCGAAATGCAAACCTTACCTTAACCCATTCACCATCATCATCATCGTCATCATCATCGTACTCATGAACTCGTATGTGAGAGTGGCAAAATGACACATCACCATTCGATACCATGTCCGTCCGCGCTCACCACAATCGTGGGCACTGGCTGTGTGCTGTGACCAATTTGGTCATCTGTATGATGCCATTTCGATGGCACACTGCCACTGGTCTTTCTTTACACTTTTAGTGTCACCCTATCGGTGGCTAATGTGTTTTGGATTGCAATTTCAACCAATTGGTAGTGGTGTGTGTATAAGTGTGCAAGTGAGAAAGATCATAGTATTACTCTTTGCTTTGTTTAATATTCTTATTAATCACAGGGCCATTGCAGCAGCAAGTCCCTGTAGTTGAATCCCAACACTCAACATGGGTTTAAAATGGACAATAAGAGGTCAAACAATATTTCAATGATCAGGCCATCAACGCAAAAAAGTGCCTACACACAGACACAAACTGTGTCTTCTTCTTCTTGTTTGTGTGTGTGCTAATTGATTGGTCGTTGGTCGATTCGCCATCGCACTGTCCGTCCGTCTTTTCACTAACAGCACACAGGCCACAAATGGCACACATTGCCCATAACACACAAGTGCCAATCGACGACTGTACGAATTGACGCTCGGTTTGGGGACCTCGTGTCTAACCGAAAAGCATTAAAGTCGTTATATTTGTTATTATTATTAGTGGCAGTAGAATGCACATTTGAGCGTAGACAGTGCAGACATTCGCTGCCACTCGGTACTGGGATTCGATCCAATCGGACATTTCAAAATTCTCAAATGTGTCACCGACAAGATAGGGACATGCACAAGTGTCTGTTTAAGGCCGAACTGATGAGTCTGTTTGTGTGTGTGGTTGTGCTTAAGTGGAGAAAAATATGATCAATGGTGAACAAATACAAATAGAGAGGAGGAAAAAAGAGAGAGAGAGAGAGAGAGAGAGAGAGAGAGAGAGAGAAAGAAAGAGAGAGAGAGAGAGAGAGATAGAGAGAGAGAGTGAGAGAGAGAAAGATTAGTAGATAAGGCAACACTGGATACGAAGACTATGTGCATGAATAGATGATTGATGATCGTAGGAATTGGCGAGATTCTTCAAGGACTAGGACAAATAGTTGCTCGATGTTGATGACCACTCTAGTGTTTCAGATTATGCAACCCAAACTGGGCGACACCAAAGACATCTTTTTTGAAAGCACATCTGGCCACCTGCCTTTGGGACCATTCTGGCCGGTGGTGTTTGTGTTTTTGTGCGTGTGTGTTCTGTTTATGTAGTCCGACACGGTGATCAGTGATAGTGGGTTAACAAAGACATTAAAAGATTAAACATAAATAAACATCAGCATATGTACCACTGCACAATTTTATTAGTCATTTTAACGTCGTGAATATAGAGTGGCCGATTAGGGTTTTTGATCAGGCTCTTCCATGAAATCCAATAGGTTCGACACTCTACGTGGAAATCTCGTAAATCTCATAATAAATAGAAACTATAACACAAATAGACACAAAACACAGACAAATACAACTCTGCTAGGCCAATGTCATGTCCAGTTGTGTTCATTCTACTCATGATCAGTCGTGTTGGCAGAAGTGACAAATCACATTTCAAGTGCAATAGAATTTTTTTTATAAACACAGACAAGTGTCTATTTGATTATTACTTGACGTTTGATGCACCGCCGCTAACAAATATTGCAAATATTGATTTAATGAGCGCTAATGACACACACACACACACACACACACACACACACACACACACACACACACACACACACACACACACACACACACACACACACACACACACACACACACACACACACACACACACACACACACACACACACACACACACACACACACACACACACACACACACACACACACACACACACACACACACACACACACACACACACACACACACACACACACACACACACACACACACACACACACACACACACACACACACACACACACACACACACACAATCTCACCCAAAATAAACGGTGGCACGTGGCCTTTTTGTTTGTACAGTAGAACAGATAACTCAATGTGGTTACCACTCAATTGACACGGGCACCCAAAATGTTTAGCCAGAATCAAATTGTATTGTGATGAGATGAGGAAAAAAAGTAGACCAATTGGACAGGACAGAGTGACCGTGCACCGAACAAACTCGATGTCGAAGTACAGAACTATGGCGAGTGGCTATACAGCCGCTACCGGGTCGATGGCGAAGACGAGAGAGAGAGGGAGAGAGAGAGAGAGAGAGGGAGAGAGAGAAAGAGAGAGGGAGAGAGAGAGGGAGAGAGAGAGACAGAGAGAGAGAGACAGAGAGAGAGAGAGAGAGAGAGAGGGAGAGAGAGGGAGAGGGAGAGATTAGACCAAAATTAGACGATTTCGCGCTGACACGGAGTATGGTGGCCAAATGGCGATGACTGGTGCACGTATGTGTGAGTTGAGGTTCGTAAGACATGCCAATGATCACGAAAATGTCAAATTGTCAGTTTGTCCTGTGATGGTGCTGGTGTTGGTGAGGATTGAGCACATGTAGAGTGCACTGTTGTGCTGAGGTGTATAAGGTCACTCGGTACCTGGGTACAGGTCAGAAACACAAATCAAGCAGGTATGAGTGAACAATCGTTAATAATTAACCTTCGTGACCCGAATTGGCTGGATCGCCGCAAGCATCACCATCGCTCTCTTCCAGTGTAAACACTGCTGCTCCTTTCACTGCAGCAGCATCACCAGCAACCTACAGACAACTTGTACAATCCTGCCACACAACAAACACGTCTGTTCAAATCGTACAAATTCAAATTGATCGAGAAATTCTTGTACATTTATGTATTAGGGCCTGTATTGGATGGATAATTGGCATAAATTCTCAATGTATTTCGATTTGATTGAAGAACCGTGTTGTCGAAGTTTGACTGTAGTGTATGTGTATTCTCTCCCTTCGCCTGTGTGTGTGTGTGTGTGGGCGCTCTGCGAGCTATCCCTGAGCCGACTGGCTGCAGATACTGCATTGTGACGTCATTTTACAATGTATGCCTTATGCTCTCGGTGCTACGCGGCGCACATTACATTGTATGATAGTGATGAGGATCACTTTGAATTGGTGCAACGCAGATAATCATGTTGTTGCTGTTCTACAAATGCAAGCAAGACTTGAGTGTTTCGCACTATTTATGTATATCACAACTTGCGCATTTACTTCGTTTATGTGTTCGTTGGTCGATCACTCTGTCTGTTTGCATATTCAAGACGGACAAACAAGCGGAACGGAGAACACAAAAGACACACAGCCAAGTCGCACGACTAGACTGCCGATCAAGGCTTGAGAACGAGGCTGCCTGTCACTTAGAGTAGAACAAAAATTTAATACACACAGACAGGGAAATTGAGTATTATTTCTTTGAATTTTGTTCTTTAGAACATAGTCTTTTGACCGAACATTTCTCGTCATATTTTATTACATTTTTAAATTCAAATGCTGCGTCTTGTATTGCATTAGCCTTGTGGTTTAATATCGAAGGGATTTTGAGTCAAGTTCTCGAGTTTCTTTAAGAATAGAGAGTATTTATTCCTTCAGTTTGTGGTCTTTAAGCGTAACGACGGCAAGATCAAATTCCCCACTCAAAATACATTTGCTGATTAGATTTGACGCACTTTGAAATCACCAACTTAATGTCATTTGCCCACTGCTGAGAGTCCTCTGCTGCCTGCTGGCTTGGACTCCAGTCGCTAGAGTCCAGTGGAGCGTAGCCACTCTACTGTTTCACATTCTTCACTTCAACTTTCAACCAAACACAATCTCCCCCCTCATCTAAACATGCATGCTAGTTGGGGTTTGCGTTAGACAAATAGACGGAGAGGTAATGTGAGTGCGAAACTAGTCATAGTAATCACTGGAGAGTGATTTTGATTGATGTCTTAGATAAACAAAAGCCTCGATCTTACCCACCATTTACAAAGAATGTGAGCGTTCTTAGTAATAGACCATTAGTAGTTTGCTCTCGGCGTTTCGCATGACTAACGATCATATCACTGGTAATTTAAATTCTAAACCCAACCTTCTCTCTCCAGGATAGAGACTTTGACGTCCAAGTTTGGCAGAAAAGAACTGGCGGAGTCATTTGCACAGAGCGCAGAGTGGTGGTCGGTCGTCAAAATGTACATAACAAAATTCAACATGAAATGCATATGGCAATTTAATCAACAAGATATTGGACATTAGAATTGTGTTCTAATTTGTTGAAATTTGATGTTCGATCTTTTATATTGAGTGCGTGCTTGTGTGTATGTGATTTGGGCTTTATGTGTTTTGTGTCCACGAAGACGGATATATTGTATCTACAATTCATCGGCAACATGATCACCATCTCCATCGTCAACTCAATCATCAATACTCAACGAATAAAATGTATGTAACACCTTTTAATACTAAACATAAACACGAATTACACAAGGCTGAATAATGACTAATGACTAATGACCAGTGGCAGACATGGTTTGGGGTGTATAAGATTTTGGTGTAATTCAAGTACGTTGAGGTCCAAGTAACTCGTAGTGCACTTAAACTAGTCTTAAGTGACGCTGTTGGCGTGAAGTCGGAGCGGAAGTATTGCGAGCACCCTTAACTTATCAATTCAGTCATCGATGAGTCATCTCAGTGCCAAAGACATTCAGTTCACTCATTCCTGAATACAAATCTATGCTAAATATCACTAATTATTTTTTTAATATCCGGTGCCCTTTGAACTTATGTGCCCAAAACTTAACCAGGTGGTTAACACCCGCACCTGAATTTAGGGTAAAATTTTTAGACCGATCCATTGAACTATCTTAAACACAGGCCTTTTCCTATCCAGCGGGGCCAGAGGAATCGATCACTCACAAATAAGTTTGTTCGTTCGCTCCTCCAACTATTTGCGTCTTATATTGTTCTATTCGATTCAAATACTATGGAACACAAGTTTGGCTCAATTAGATCAGTAATCAAGAAAAGCCGAACTTACTGCATACTTCAATTGATTTTCGTTTATTCTGATGAGTGAATGGTCTTTCTCTTGAAAGCGAGAATCGATAGTGTTGAGAGGTTCTGTTGACAATATGACGGGGAAGGCGTCGACAAATTTATTTATCGAGTGATCTGTGCTATTTGAGTTCGCAAATCACCTTATAAATTTTATCTCACTGCCTTCCCCATCACACAACTATAGCTGTGCTGGTTTGTTTATATAGTAAGAGAATTCACTGTCTGCGAGATGTACAGGCGATAGTAATACAAAATCACCGAATGCACGGATTTAGCTTAATTAAAACTTGCTATAGGCGAAAAATTGGAAAATTTAGCATAATAATAAGTCTAATATATGGATCGCATTTGAAACATATAAGAAAAAATAAAACTTATAATTTCTTTTTGTGTAAAATGTAAAGTTTAATGTAAACGTAGATTTATCTTCAAATAAAACGAATAATTCTAATTAAAATATGCAAAGTAGATAGTTCGAATGATCATAAAGAACCGATAATTGGAAAATTTGTCAACTTCTCAAGTGGCTAAGAAAAGTTATAATTAGATATTGTGAGTTTGTTTTCCCTGGCTAAATGTCAACAAAATGCGCATTCACACATAAACAACACATGCATTGTAACGGGAAGTGTTCCTTTCGCGTTTTTGATTCAATTTATCAACATTAGAAGTGGCCCTAATACTATTTCTGTCTTATGACCTCTCGTTTGTACAAAATCTAGCTTCAAACCGAGCAAATCGAGCCAAACAAAGTCAAAGTTCAAGTCAAAATCACTTACACTTTGTGTTGTGGGATTGTTGTTGTTGTTCGGTTTACGGTTTTGGATGAGGTGTCACAAGCGAACACATGATAATGAGTGCACTAGCACACACCATCTTAAATGACAGAAGCCTAGTGTCCATGTAGAGAGTGGACGGCACACTTTGCTGCGAACACACACGGCACATTCACAAATCACATCTCACTCATCTCAACTTTGTTGACTCGAAAGTCTTGTATTGGCCACTGTGCACACCAAATGACATAATCAAATGGACTAGCAGAATGTGATCAACTGTAATTGAAGTGATTACTGCAGTCACTAAGTGAGACACATCTCGTTGTGCTCGACCGCGAGCAATTGCGTTCAGTGCATCGTCAAAGTAAGGCTTGCTCCTGCAGAACAAGCCTCACAATGGTTTGTGCCAGCAAATAGATACCAAAATTTAAGGAAATATAGTTTATTAAATAGTTATTTAGTCAATATTGCAATTAGAATTGCTGCAAACAAAGTGGTGCAATGCTACAGAGGGTCCTGTGTGATGCGTGAGGACCATTTTGGCCTCTTGAACATGGTTCAGGTTATGTCAATGTGTGTCTGCATGTTTAAGATACAAATAGTCTGATTAGAATGTGATGTAGTGTTCGGTAGTACCGTGTAGGCATGTGGGTTTGATGGGCTAGGGAATGATGCACACGAACACTGTGGCCAAGAACTGAGTGGAATCTTATTGTTGTTGTTGTTGTTGTTGTCTTTGAATTCTAATCGAGTGATTTTACGAATTAAACGATGATGATTAGGAACCAGCGAATAAGTATATGATATAATGTTTTTATTTGTATATCTCTATACAGGATGCTACATAGAATGCTATCCTCATCATCGTATGATACTTTCCTCTTAAGAACCTTCTTCTCCACGATTTCAACTAGGCTACCGGTACGTGATGATCAACATATGATATGCTTCTCATTTGTCGGAAAAACAAAACACAATACAGTGTCGAAATAATGATATATTTGAATAAATTTACGGTTACTAAAAGATTCAAACCTTTTGAATGCATTAGGTGCAGTACTTTTACATCTGCCAAACCTATCTAACCTAGCCAATAATGATCTAACTAGCATAGAGACTAGGTATCAAAGTGATGTTAAAAGGGGTAACGCAAATGTACGTACGCTCTTCAGTGCCCAGTATCGCAGTACACAACATTTCCGAGACCCTCCATCAGCTTCGTTTTGAAGCCTAATACTACAGACAACACAACAACTGCCCGCTTATAGTCAACTCGAGTGCACATTACACTCAGATAATGGCTCAGTGTACTTGTGGTTAGAAATCGGGCTCTTAACCCAGAGGGCCAGAGATCGATCCCGAGGTAGAGTGTGTCATTATCTTTTTTATTTTTTTATTTTTTTTATTTTGTTAATTTGCTAAGACAACCGCACAATCACTGAATCTCTCTTAACTTGCTCCAATTAATCCAATTAAAATACTATTTCTCAATTAAAATTCTTGAATATCGAATCTGTTTGTGTGTGTTTGTTTGCTAATGAGCATTCAAATTCAAATCAAATAGTTTGTTTGTTAACTACTTGTATGAGTTCACTTCTGGTGTAATATCTTTGTGACCACGGTCCAGCTTTTGGGCCCGTTTTCGCAAATATCCAATTAACCAATTAGAGTAAATTGAACAGCACTTCGATCGAGAGTAACGTTAATCCTCTCTCGCTCTCTTGTTATTGCAAGTTGATGTTAACTGCTTGTAATAGACTGCCATGTTGCAAATATGTACATTACATTGACGTGATGTAGTGACTGTGTAGACTGTGGATGTTGTCATACGTCACAGATCGAGAGTGCGAGAAAGAGAGAAAAAGACACTTTTGAAGGTGACCTTCCTGAGAGCACGCAATGCAATAGCAAACTGAATGAGTAACGCTCAATGCGCACTTTTCTCTCAACTTTCAATGTGAGGAGGTTGAAATCGCCTGAAATGCATTTACAGATCTGCTTTTCGGTATGTCTCGCTACTGAATGTCTACGACTAAATCGAATTTGTGTTTCACCAAATCAAGTTGACAACAAACATGCAAACATGGACACAACTTACCCAGCAAAGTATCTATCTTCTAAATTACCTGGATCATTGTCGATTGTGTGATTGTGAGCCAATTCATGTGTAAAATATGTAACGGAACAATATTACAAAATAGTTTTATTTGTGTGCGTGTCATTCAGTTCTTCAAATATTGGCGCAATGCTATTCACATTGAGAATGCAACAAACTTGATGTGCTTCAAACAAACATCAAAGCAATTGAATCTAATCAATCTGCCTGATCAATTAACAACGGAATACACGGCGCGAACGTGTGTGTGTGTGTGTGTGTACTACTCAGGTATGTGTATAGATTGCTCTTATTGAGAGTAACTTTGAATTGATCTGACCATTATTGCCATTGCTCACTTGTTAGTGCTTTATATTCAGAATAGCTCATTGGCTATTACAAATGACAATGATCAAAGGTGGACCATGCAGCGTTCCTTTTACAATTCAACATCATCATCATGTGCCGCACTCTGCAAATGTCAATGAATGTTTTGTTGAGTGGTGGAATAGTTTCTTCTTTAGTCGGTCAAGATAACTGTTAAGTTGCCTCGGAAAGTGACATCACTATGTCTTACTATTGGTTGATTAGGCCAATCGAATTGTTTCCTCTGTTCGGTTGATTGCTTTGAAAAGCTTTTCTACATGCACACTCATTTTGGTATTTGGGCTGTTTGATCGCGGTCTGTATCTGAGTATGTGAGTTTGTAAGTGGAAAGGGACGCGGTGCTTTTGCTAGGTGCACTGCATGCACAAACAGACACACAGACGGGCAGCTTGGCTTGTTTGGCTCTACTGCGGCCACTGCCAATGGCTAAAGACTATTGAATGTGATTGAGTTCCAAATTGGCCTATGTCGAGATAGTACGGGGGCATGATGTCCAAATGGGTCAGATTGGTGATAGTGGGAGTGACGTGAGAGAGATCATTTTCACGGCAAAATCACAAATGTGAATTTGTCATTTTGGCATTTGATGGTGATAGTGCTGCTGTGCTGCAGATGGTGTTAGTCACTAACAGTTAGTGTACACTCGGTGCTCTAGACAAGTTTAGGAACAAGAATTGAGTTGCTGGGAGTGATCAAACGTGCTTACTAAACCCTTTTGACAAAAATGGACAATTGGTGACCCGTGCGCTACAAACATCATCAATGTGAGTAAACGCTGCTCATCTCACTAAGCGGTCTGAGTGTGTGATGTGTGTGAGATGGTTCGCAGTGCGCTCCGAGTTCGGTGATGTTTTGCTCCTCTCTCTCTCTCTCTCTCTCTCTCTCTCTCTCTCTCTCTCTCTCTCACTCTCTCACTCTCTCACAAATATACTCATCAGCCAAACTCAAATTGTCTTTACTGAGCACCGCAATTGTATGCAACACATAAGTGGCTTCGATGTGATCGACTGCCGAATCAGCCAACAGCAACATTGACTTCTCTCTCTCTCTCTCTCTCTCTCTCTCTCTCTCTCTCACCAATGTACTCATCAGCCAAACTCAAATTGTACTTACTGAGCACCCCAATCTCTCTCTCTCTCTCTCTCTCACTCCTCTCTCTCTCTCTCTCTCTCTCTCATTCACTCATTCAAGCAGTCACACATGATTCAACAATCGGCCATACCGAATGGCACCATCTCATTTAACCATACCAAAAGTGGGACTCACATGGCCAAACAAACAGAACAATTGGCCACATCTCGATGCCATCGGCAGCTCTTCGGTGCCGCCGTTGCTGCATATACAACTAACCAGAGTTGGGCTGGTCACTCTCTCTCTCTCTCTCTCTCCCTCTCTCTCTCCCGCTCTCTCACGCACTCCTTCTCTCTCTCTCTCTTTCTCTCCCTCTCTCTCTGTCTCTCCCTCTCTCCCTCTCCCTCTCTCTCTCTCTCTCTCTCTCTCTCTCTCTCTCTCTCTGTCTCTCCCTCCCTCTCTCTCTCACCCTCTCTCTCTCCCTCTCTCTCTCCCTCTCTCTCCCTCTCTCTCTCCCTCTCTCCCTCTCTCTCTCCCTCTCTCTCTCTCCCTAGTCACGACAAAAGTCCAAAATAATATCAATTTGCCAGTTTGGCCAGTGGTGATTGTTCTGTTGTTGATGATGGCGATGATGCAGCACATGCAAAAAGGCACAACTGTGCTGATGGTGTGAGTGGACACCTGGTGCTTTGGGCCAGTTCTGGAATACGAATCGATGAGGGGGAGTGATCAAAGTTGATTAACTAGCGTTTGTAACACTAATAGACAATCGCTGAGTGGCGATCCACAGTCATCTTTACTGTCACTGACTGTGCTCAGTGAGTATCCGCATGTCAGTGGCCAACCAAAACAATGACGCTACAGATCTTGTGTACTTGTGTACTCACGATCTGTGACAACGGACACATGTCCAGATACCTAACAGAGCTCGGCAAGAAGAGTAGAAAGTAGGGTAGTGTAACAGGAATAGTGTTTTACTTATTGCAGTGTGAGCTTGCGTAAGTGGTGACTCGTGCTCAGTAGTGAACGACACAAACGACAACAATCATAATGTGTCTGTGTGTGTGTGTGTTCATATAAAAATAAAACTATTATAATAAATATAACATGATCAATCACTGGGTAGTACAATATAAAGTCGAATAAATAAATAAATATATAAATATATAAATAGGATAAGTTAAGACGATAAGTCGGCATAGGCACGGCTTTCGGGAACGCCAAGGGCCCTCCAATGGCTCAAAAATAGTGCAAAAAGTGGTCAATAAACTGGGCTTCGTGGCGAATGCCATGTTCATCAAGGAAGTACAATGGACGATAGCCCTACGCACAATTAGAGAGAGAGAGAGAGAGTGTCATGAGAGATCAAGTTAGTTACAAAATAGAAATACCATCTCATCCACGGGGCCATCATCGATGTCCTCGTCCACACGAACACGCTCTCCAACGCCAAGATCGGCGCCTTCCTCTTCATCGCCTGGAACAAGGCCTAGAGTGACAGGGCCTGGGGCCAGTCTCCATCTTGCCCAATCTAATATGAAAGTGAACAGTTAGGGTGAGAGAGGAAGAGTGAAAGGCCAATTGGCTTACAGATTGATCTTGCCAATTGAACACCTCAATAGTGTCAATCGTCTCACTCTGCACTTCAATTTGGGGCAAAATGTCTTCAACAACTTGGCGTTGAGGAGGGTCCAACTGAATTGGGGCAATCGGAACCACACCGCCATGTCCAGCTACACCAGCCTAGTATGAGAGAACAGTGCATGAGAGGAAGTGTGAATGTCAAGTAGATTACCGAATTGGTTGGAGCATGCGGATCGTCATCCTTTATCTCGAGCTAGAAAAGACAAATGAGTATTGCTAGTAATTGATTCGGGTTCAACTAACCTCGATAGAGCTGGAAGTTGGCAAAGAATGCGATGTAGAAGGTTTTGATCCATCGGCTACTCGAGCGGCACTGCTTCGTGTCTAGAAGTACAACATTGAAACGCTCCCGATCAAAACTCGTTTACTTACAACAACTGACGGAGCAGTCTGAGCTCCTTTGCCCAAGCAAACCTTCTTTGGTTTCGGGTTACCGTTGGCCCCCTCCGGTTCGATAGTACTTCGGCGTTTTTGAGATCGGCCGTCAAAAGCTGCTTGGACGATAACCTTGTCCTTGTCGGTCAAGAGTTGCAAGTCCATATAAGCATCAAGTTGGCCAGCGCGTGTAAGTTTCTTTATAGGTTGTTGGTTCGACTTCCAAACGATTTTGACGTATTCGCCCTCGTTGTCTTGGTCATTCTCGTTGACGTAGTCGTAAGCCTCTAAAATCTTAATGATCTTGAATTCGGGTACTTCCGGACTTGAGTTGGACTCGCTGCCACTAGTTGTACTGGGCAACCACGGAATTCCCAGAAAATCCAGAAACAATCCCGCATTAAATAGATACTCCAGTTTGATGACCTGAGGAAAATAGCCAAACTTGATAGTCTTCACTGTAACTTTCAAAGTCTCCGGGTCAACTGTAGACTCAGGGATTGCTTTATATTTAATCGCATCAAACTGTTCTTTTGTTCGTAGGATCTGAAAAGAAAGTTGATTATGTGAGTAGCGAAACAACAATTGACTAGTGAGACACTGTTCTCATCTGGTAGTTAAGCTATTCGACAAGCCAACTGGCGCACAAGACTCAGAAAGTAGTGGGCCGCTGGACATAAGGCGTCATTGGATTCAGTTCTATTTTGTGTTTGTGTTTACCGTTTTTTGTGAAGCAGGAGTACAACTTGACAGGGCATTGTGTTCAATTGAGTATTTGTGTTTGGCTTTTAGGGCTGAATGCGGTGAGGATGCCTTGAGATGAAGGCGTAAGGCGAAGTGGCCGCGAGCATCAATGCTCGAATCGACTCACAACTCGACAGGGCATTCTATTCAATCGAGTGTTTGTGTTTGGCTTTTAGGGCTGAATGCGGTAAGGATGCCTTGAGATGAAGGCGTAAGGCGAAGTGGCCGCGAGCATCAATGCTCGAATCGACTCACAACTCGACAGGGCATTCTATTCAATTGAGTGTTTGTGTTTGGCTTTTAGGGCTGAATGCGGCGAGGATGCCTAGAGATGAAGGCGTAAGGCGAAGTGGCCGCGAGCATCAACGCTCGAATCGACTCACAACTCGACAGGGCATTCTATTCAATCGAGTGTTTGTGTTTGGCTTTTAGGGCTGAATGCGGTGAGGATGCCTTGAGATGAAGGCGTAAGGCGAAGTGGCCGCGAGCATCAATGCTCGAATCGACTCACAACTCGACAGGGCATTCTATTCAATCGAGTGTTTGTGTTTGGCTTTTAGGGCTGAATGCGGTGAGGATGCCTTGAGATGAAGGCGTAAGGCGAAGTGGCCGCGAGCATCAACGCTCGAATCGACTCACAACTCGACAGGGCATTCTATTCAATCGAGTGTTTGTGTTTGGCTTTTAGGGCTGAATGCGGTGAGGATGCCTTGAGATGAAGGCGTAAGGCGAAGTGGCCGCGAGCATCAACGCTCGAATCGACTCACAACTCGACAGGGCATTCTATTCAATTGAGTGTTTGTGTTTGGCTTTTAGGGCTGAATGCGGTGAGGATGCCTTGAGATGAAGGCGTAAGGCGAAGTGGCCGCGAGCATCAACGCTCGAATCGAGTTACAACTCGACAGGGCATTCTATTCAATTGAGTGTTTGTGTTTGGCTTTTAGGGCTGAATGCGGTGAGGATGCCTTGAGATGAAGGCGTAAGGCGAAGTGGCCGCGAGCATCAACGCTCGAATCGACTCACAACTCGACAGGGCATTCTATTCAATTGAGTGTTTGTGTTTGGCTTTTAGGGCTGAATGCGGTGAGGATGCCTTGAGATGAAGGCGTAAGGCAAAGTGGCCGCGAGCATCAACGCTCGAATCGACTCACAACTCGACAGGGCATTCTATTCAATTGAGTGTTTGTGTTTGGCTTTTAGGGCTGAATGCGGTGATGATGCCTTAAGATGAAGGCGTAAGGTGATGTGGCCGGAGCATGGACTATGTTGAGACCCACCAGCATCGAGCACAAAGCGCCCATAAACTGCAGCCATTTGAGAATGTGGATGTTGTGTTGTGGTACTACTAGTGAGACACCAGCAAACGCATGTGTGGTCAGGGGTAGGTTGCGGACACACGAACATCGAGCACCAGGCGCCCATCAACTGCAGCCACTTGGGAATGTGGATGTTGTGTTGTGGTACTACTAGTGAGACACCAGCAAACGCATGTGTGGTCAAGAGTAGGTTGCGGACCCACGAACATCGAGCACCAGGCGCCCATCAACTGCAGCCATTTGGGAATGTGGATGTTGTGTTGTGGTACTACTAGTGAGACACCAGCAAACGCATGTGTGGTCAGGAGTAGGTTGCGGACCCACGAACATCGAGCACAAAGCGCTCATCATGGATAAAAGGCGATCAAGCCTTAATTGAGCTTTAACGTGTGCCTGGAGCAGCCCAATCGCCTAAAATGAATGAAACATAAGATTAGCGCAATCAGTTTACTTGTGATAGAGAGATACCAACCTTTGAACGTACAAACCATTCATCACGATGACCGAAACCATGTACTCCATGCCACTAACCAACAACAACAAACTCAACTCACTAACTAGTAGCCAACGCCCTTGATGGCTTTGAATGCAATGAATCAAGCGGCGAGGTCAAGCAACTCTAGTGTAAGGTGGTGAGAGATCGGACAAGGTCAAGGTAATATCCCTTAGCATAACACAAACTAGTAGCACTAGTTCATGCTGTTTGACCTTTGACCATCACCACTAGTTTCCTATCAGATAAGGCGAAAGCTAGATCGATTCACTTACAGTGTACTTGTTAGTGTTAAGTCGACGTAGACGTGATTCGGGCAAGAGCACGTTGGCCACAGTAAGGCCAGTGGGACTGTTAGACAAAATAACGGTCAAAGGTGAGATGTTGAGGCATTAATAAATATAATACTCACTCGTTCTCTTGAATACCAATTGAAGAGGATGCCATGCTTTGATCAGCCATGATGCACTTGCACACACACTTCCTCTACGCAAACGGGTGTTGACCGGTCTGTAGCAGTGTCCCGACTCTTCTACTGTAAACGAAATCAGATAACAGGCCAATTAGAGTCAAAATGATAAGGCAACCAGTGCAAAAGGTACGAAACCGAGTGGTCGCCCTTAGACTGGAGATGCGTCTCGAAGCGTGCAGAGTGAACAGTGTTCTGGTCAGTGTTAGTCTGAAAAAAGTAGTCTACACCACCACTGGTGAGCACCATCATACCTTAGTAGAGTCGTTTCGGTCAACAGATCGGTTGTTTGCTTGATCCAGGAACCAAATTCAAAAAAATAACGAGAGCACTGCGTGGCAGCGGTGACGACTGACGATGACTGTGTGTTGTGTTGTGTGCTCTCTGCAGCCTTTCAATGCCTGCTCAAAGGGTTGCTCACAGATGTCGTTTTACAAATTCTGGCTTATTTATCCAGAGATTATCTGCATTTATATTAGATTTAAACATTTATAAATAAGAAACATAGCGCCAGTATTCTATGATTATTTTCTTAAGATCTCTACCATGTCTTAGTTGTGTGTATTTCGCTTCACTCGTACACGCTCGCTTGTGTGTATGTCAGTCTGTCCGTCCAGGCTCACCACAAATGTGTGCACTGGCTGTGTGCTGTGTGTGTGCAAGCCAGCGAGATAATGTATAATGTTCTTATCTTATTATTAAGAATATAGACAATGCCACTGCAGCAGCAAGTCCCTGCAGTTGAATCCAAACACCCAAAATGAGTTTTAAAAAGGACAATAAGAGGCCAAACAATATTGCAATGATCAGGCCATCGAGGCAAAGGCAAAGCAAAGTGCCTCTTGCCCAACGATTGTGTCTTCTTGTTGTTTGTGTGTGTCTGTTGCTTGATCGCTCGTTGGTCGGTTCGCCCGCTCACTGCTCGTGCACAAACAGCTCAGAGGTCACCATTGCACACACAACACAAATGCCAATCGACCTCTGCCCGAATGAAAGCTCGGCTTGTTGGCCTCACGAGTAACAGAAAAGAATTAATGTTTTTAGATTTGTTATTATTTGTGGTAGTAGTAGGCACATTTTTGTGCAAATAATGACTATTCGATCGATGGTCTCTATTCTAAACAAACTCTAGAACTTGGATATTGTTCTATGCAATAAGACAGTTCACCGAATGGCAAATTTTACTAACTGGTCAGTTTGTGTGCGGCGGTTTGATGTTTGAGCAACAAGCATCGCGATGATGATTCCTATTCAGTCTATTTGTTGCATTACCGAATGAAATAACAAGTGTGTCGGTGTGTAGTGTGCCAAATGGTACTTTCCTTAACCGAACAGACAAGTCACATGACAATGCAATGCAATGATAAGTCACTTATACTCACTAAATTGTGTCACACTAAATCACTCTCTACAGGCAACATCACTGTTGCAAGTCAATCACGAGTGTATTGTGTGTGCACGAAACGAGTGCCTCACTGAATCGAGTCTGTCTTGCTCGGTTTGTTGTCTCGGTAACTGAGGTATAGTGATTATCATCTTTTTGTGAATGAAAAAGTGTTCAGTAGATGCAGTGAGTAGTAGTGCATGATGAAGCACATGCAGAATGTTATTGTATTATTCTTGTTATTATTCTTCTTGTATGCTTCTTGTTCAGTCATTCGATTTACCCTCTCACTGTCCGTCCGTCCGTGCACCAGTTCCAAAAAGGCCAAAATGGCATTGCGCGTAACACACAATTGCCTAGCGTAGACTGCTCTAATGAATCCTAAGTTGTGGTCACTCACTTTGGGTACAAACTGGCCATAGTTGGGCCACATTAAGGCCGACTGTTTGCGTAGAATCGAGCAATTTCGAAACTGACTTGTTACTGCAGTCGGGCACTGATTAGCGATGATCGAACTGTGATCCACTCTGTTCTATGTTGTTTCTTACCGGCGAGAAATCGGTGGCTAATGTATTTTGGCTTGCAATTTCAACCAATTGGTGGTGGTGGTTGTTAGTGTGTAAGTGTGCAAGTGAAGTTGATTCTTGAATTACACTATTCTTAGTTTAATATTCGTTTTATTAATAAAAAAGAATAGGCCATTGCAGCATCAAATCCCTGCATCTGAATCCCAACACCAAAAAATGAGTCTAAAATCTATTGATTATTAATAGGATAGGATATTAATAGGCAAAAAAGATATTGCAATGATCAGGCCATCGAGGCAATAGTGTCTCTCACTCTCACTTTGTGTCTTCTTCTTGTTTGTGTGTGTGTGTGTGTGTGTGTGTGTGTGTGTGTGTGTGTGTGTGTGTGTGTGTGTGTGTGTGTGTGTGTGTGTGTGTGTGTGTGTGTGTGTGTGTGTGTGTGTGTGTGTGTGTGTGTGTGTGTGTGTGTGTGTGTGTGTGTGTGTGTGTGTGTGTGTGTGTGTGTGTGTGTGTGCTAATTGCTCGGTCGTTGGTCTGTTCACCCACTCACTTTCCGTTCATCTGTGGACCAACAGCACACAGGCCACTAACGGCACACATTGCACACAAGTGCCAATTGACGACTGTCCGAATGGACGCTCGGCTGTTGGCCTCACGTGTAACGGAAAAACTTAAAAGATGTTAGATTTGTTATTATTTCTAGTAGCATTAGTAGGCAAATTCGATTGCAGGCAGTGGCCATTCGATCCATGGTCTCTATTCTAAACAGATTTTAGAATTTTGATATTGTGCTGAGCAATTAGACAGTTCACCGATGACTCGTGATAATGATCAACTTTTTGTTAGATAAGCAAATCAATGCAGAAATGCATACACGCACACACACACACACACACACACGTCCAAAGACAAAATGAACGGTCAACCAACTCGGTCGGTAATATAAGTCGAGGGGGACAACTCAAATCTTAGTAAAATGCAATCGCTATGATGATTCTTTTTCTGTTTATTTGTTTTGGCTGCATTACCGAATGGAGTGAGAAGTGTGTCTGTAGTATAGTGTGCCAAATAGTACTTTCACTAGCCGAACAGTCAAGTCACAAGGCAATGCAATGATAAGACACTTATACTCACTAAATTGTGTCACACTAAGTCACCCAGGACAGGCAACACCACAATCAAAAATCATTCACGAGTGTGCACCAAACGAGTGCCTCACCGAATCGAGTCTGTCTTGTTCTGTGTGTTGTCTCGGTAACTGCAATATAGTGATTATCATCTTATGTGAATGCGATTGTGCACTGGTCAAGTAGATGCCATAAAATAGTAGTGCTTGATGCCGCACATGCAGAATGTATTTGTTTTCGTAGAATGTCGTTTAATTTGTCCTCTAACTGTCCGTCCGTCAGTGCACCAGCCACAAACAGGCCACAAATGGCATTGCACGTAATTGCCAATCATAGACTGCTCGAATGGACGCTACGTTTGGGGCCACTTTGGGAACAAATAGACATTTCACACAGTTCGATATGATATTATTAGTATTATTGCAATAATCGGCACATTCGAGTGAGCAGTGACCACTCGACCGAACAGGGTCATCATCTTTACCATCGGCAGATGCACACACGGTTGCTCTTTGTTCTTGGCAGTGTCACAGCACAGTAACATTACACTCAATCTAAATTTTGTAATTTCTCTAAGGTCACTTATTATCTCACAACCAAAAATAATAGATATATATCTCGCTAATTACTAATAATCTTATGTATTTTGTATTTTTACAGGCTGGCACACATACAATGCATATCACTGTCTGCCTCGCATCACCACATCAACTTCAATATCAACGAACAATCGGTAAGAGTTCATAATGGACATGTGTCTTTTCATTCAATTAGACAAACACACAGTCGGGGCAATAAGGCAGACATACAGACTGACCAATTGATTGAATTGGACCACATTACCGATGACTGTCTGCATAGACTCGAGCCATTTGGTTACCGACTTATTATAGCAGTCGTGCTCAAATTGGCGATGATCCAACAGTGATCCATCTCGTTTCTTACGTTCGAAAACTTACTTCCACTCAATGCAAAACGTTGTACACGATGCAATGTTGACCAAATCGTGATGACACACACTGTCCCTGTGTTTGGTCATTGAGCGATTGTCCGATGATGATGATGTTTGTCAAACTCGACTGCATGTGTGCGGGACAATCGAACGCACTATCGGGTTCGTGTATATCCGAGCACCTATTGGTCGCAGCAATTGCAAACTTCAGCGGAATCCCCACAAACCCCAAGGTCTGAATCGTCTTCGATATGCAAACCTTACCTTAACCAATTCACCATCAACATCATCGTCATCATCATCGTACTCATGAACTCGTATGTGAGAGTGGCAAAATGACACATCACCATTCGATACCATGTCTGTCCGCGCTCACCACAATCTTGGGCACTGGCTGTGTGCTGTGACGAATTTGGTCATCTGTATGATGCCATTTCGATGGCACACTGCCACTGGTCTGTCTTTACACTTTTAGTGTCACCCTATCGGTGGCTAATGTGTTTTGGATTGCAATTTCAACCAATTGGTGGTGGTGTGTGTATGAGTGAGCAAGTGAAAAAGATCATAGTATTACTCTTTGCTATGTTTAATATTCTTATAATCACAGGGCCACTGCAGCAGCAAGTCCCTACAGTTGAATCCCAACACCCAACATGGGTTTAAAATGGACAATAAGATGTCAAACAATATTTCAATGATCAGGCCATCAACGCAAAAGTGCATACACACAGACACACACTGTGTCTTCTTCTTCTTGTTTGTGTGTGTGTTAATTGATCGGTCGTTGTTCGATTCGCCATCGCACTGTCCGTCCGTCTTTGCACTAACAGCACACAGGCCACAAATAACACACAAGTGCCAATCGACGACTGTACAAATTGACGCTCGGTTTGGGGACTTCGTGTCTAACCGAAAAGCATTAGAGTAGTTATATTTGTTATTATTATTAGTGGCAGTAGAATGCACATTTGTGCGTAGACAGTACAGACGTTCGTTGCCACTTGGTACTGGGATTTGATCCAATCGGACATGTCAAGATTCTCAAATGTGTCACCGACAGGATAGGGACATGCACAAGTGTCTGTTTAGGGTAGAACTGATGAGTCTGTTTGTGTGTGTGGGTGTGCTTAAGTGGAGAAACATATGATCAATGGTGAACAAATACAAATAGAGAGAGAGAGGGAGAGAGAGAGAGAGAGAGAGAGAGAGAGAGAGAGAGAGAGAGAGAGAGATTAGTAGATAAGGCAACACTGAATACGAAGACTATGTGCATGAATAGATGATTGATGATCGTAGGAATTGGCGAGATTCTTCAAGGATTAGGACAAGTAGTGGTTCGATGTTGATGACCACTGTAGTGTTTCAGATAATGCAACCTAAACTGGGCGACACCAAAGACACCTTCTTTGAAAGCACATCTGGCCACTTGCCTTTGGGACCATTCTGACCGGTGGTGTTTGTGTCTTTGTGCGTGTGTGTTCTGTTTATGTAGTCCGACACGGTGATCAGTGATAGTGGGTTAACAAAGACATTAAAGGATTAAACATAAATAAACATCAGTATATGTGCCACTGCACAATTCCATTAGTCATTTTAACGTCGTGAATATAGAGTGGCCGATCAGGCTTTTGATCAGGCTCTTCGATGAAATCCAATAGGTTCGACACTCTACGTGGAATCTCGTAAAATCTCATAATAAATAAAAACGATAACACAAATACCCACAAAACACAGACAAATACAACTCTGCTAGGCCAATGTCATGTCCAGTTGTGTTCATTCTACTCATGATCAGTCGTGTTGGCAGAAGTGCCAAATCACATTCGAGTGCACAATACACATTTCAAGTGCAATAAAACCTTATTATAAACACAGACAAGTGTCTATTTGATTAGCACTTGACGTGTGATGCACCACCGCTATGAGTGCAAATATTGACTTATTAGACGCTAATGGCATACACACACACACACACACACACACACACACACACACACACACACACACACACACACACACACACACACACACACACACACACACACACACACACACACACACACACAATATCACCCAAAATAAACGGTGGCACGTGGCCTCTTTGTTTGTACAGTAGAACAGATAACTCAATGTGATTACCACTCAATTGACACGGGCACCCAAAATGTTTATTATTAGTACAAAATGATTCGATTACATTAAGAATAGCGTTAAATGATTACATTAATGTACATAGACTCGAATATGGACTCATCATGTGGACATGGACAAATATGCAATGTGTAAACCGTGTTTAGATAAATTGAGATTGTGCAATGTGCAGTGTACTGAATGAATTGAAAGTGGATTTTTAAAGGTTGTGTTGAGTGTGATTGGATATGCTAATCAGATGGGACTTGTGACATGAAAGAATAGATGTAGGGTGAATGACAAGTCTGTATGTAAAGTGAAAGTATGTTTTAGTGATGCAAAACAGCTTTTACTTTCAATTACTGAGCTTAATCATCTGAGGAACCTCGCCCACTGGTTTGTGTTCAAAGGCCTCTGGCTCTAAAAATATTAAAGACAAGTTGGAGTAGTCCTGGGTGGTCTAGTTCAAACTGTTGAAATTGTTCGAATGCTACTTCGTTTGCAGGCACGTGAACGACGACATGCTCAGCATGCGGCTGAAGATCAGGCTCATCATCACCGATAGCCCAATCCGCAACCACATGATTCCTGACATATTGCTCCATTAATTCGATGTTGTCCTCGGCTTCGACTTGGTCGACAGGTCTTGCACGTTCCACATTCTCCACGGGACCCAATTGTCCATCATGATGTGGCACAGCATTGGCAGGGCCCGCTGGTTGTCCGATGTTGTCATTCTCTACTGGGATCTCTTGTTGTTGTTGTTGCTGCTGCTGCTGCTGATCCATGGCAAACAAATGTGTCTGTATCCTCTGTTAAATGATATAATAAGTCAGCTCAGTCAAATGCTTTCCGCCAATTCATCAATTGGTGCTCTATTTTTGTTCTCCTTTCAACCAAAGGTTCAATACATTAGCATAGATGTAGACACAAAGATGAACAATATGATCAGACTGATCAGGGAGACCAAAACACTAATCAACAAAATTGGTTGTGAGAAAGATTAGCGATCAGCCAACCTAACCAAAAGCACACATTTTGTCTTTTGCACCCTAAGTGGATTGCGGGAACAATGCATGCACCCGCTGACAACAGCACATCGATCGGCGCATACAAAGCCAGTAAACAATAGCAGACATACCAAACAATGCAGCCAGAATCAAATTGTATTGTGATGAGATGAGGGCAAAAGTAGGCTAATTGGACAGAACAGAGTGACCGTGCACCGAACAAACTCGATGTCGAAGTACAGAACTATGGCGAGTGGCTATACAGCCGCTACCGGGTCGATGGCGAAGACGAGAGAGAGAGAGAGAGAGAGAGAGAGAGAGAGATTAGACCAAAATTAGACGATTTCGCGCTGACACGGAGTATGTTGGCCAAATGGGGATGACTGGTGCACGTATGTGTGAGTTGAGGGTCGTAAGACATGCCAATGATCTCGAAAATGTCAAATTGTCAGTTTGACCTGTGGTGGTGGTGGTGATGGTGACGATGATTGAGCACATGTAGAATGTACTGCTGTGCTGATGTGAATGTAGTCACTCGGTACCAGGGTATAGGTCAGAAACACGAATCGAGCAGGTAGAAGTGATCGATCGTGATTAATTAGCCTTCGTGTCCCGAATTGACGGAATCGCCGCAAGCATCACCATCGCTCTCTTCCAGTGTAAACACTGCTGCTCCTTTCGCTGCACCAGCATCACCAGCAATCTACAGACAAATTGCACAATCCTGCCACACAACTGACACCTCTGTTCAAATCGTACAATTTCAAATTGATCAAGACATTCTCGTACACTTATGTATTAGGGACTGTATTGGATGCATAATTGGGCCAAATTCTCAATGTATTTCGATTTGAATGAAGAACCGTGTTGTCGAAGTTTGACTGTAGATTCTGTATATTCTCTCCCTTCGCCGTGTGTGTGTGTGTGTGTGTGTGGGCGCTCGGCGAGTGCTCCCTGAGCCGACTGGCTGCAGATGCTGCATTGTGACGTCATTTTACAATGTATGCCTTATGCTCTCGGTGCTACGCGGCGCACATTACATTGTATGATAGTGATGAGGATCACTTTGAATTGGTGCAACGCAGATAATCATGTTGTTACCGTTCTACAAATGCAAGCAAGACTTGAGTGTTTCGCACTATTTATGTATATCACAACTTGCGCATTTACTTCGTTTATGTGTTCGTTGGTCGATCACTCTGTCTGTTTGCATATTCAGGACGGGCGAACAAGCGGAACGGAGAACACAAAAGACACACAGCCAAGTCGCACGACTAGACTGCCGATCAAGGCTTGAGAACGAGGCTGCCTGTCACTTAGAGTAGAACAGAAATTTAATACACACAGGCAAGGAAATTTAGTATTATTTCTTTGAATTTTGTTCTTTAGAACATAGTCTTTTGATCGAACATTTCTCGTCATATTTTATTACATTTTTTAAATTCAAATGCTGCGCTTTGTATTGCATTAGCCTTGTGGTTTAATATCGAAGGGATTTTGAGTCAAGTTCTCGAGTTTCTTTAAGAATAGAGAGTATTTATTCCTTCAGTTTGTGGTCATTAAGCGTAACGACGGCAAGATCAAATTCCCCACTCAAAATACATTTGCTGATTAGATTTGACGCACTTTGAATTCACTAACTCAATGTCATTTGCCCACTGCTGAGAGTCCTCTGCTGCCTGCTGGCTTGGACTCCAGTCGCTAGAGTCCAGTGGAGTGTAGCCACTCTACTGTTTCACATTCTTTACTTCAACTTTCAACCAAACACAATCTCCCCCTCATCTAAACATGCATGCTAGTTGGGGTTTGCGTTAGACAAATAGACGGAGAGGTAATGTGAGTGCGAAACTAGTCATAGTAATCACTGGAGAGTGATTTTGATTGATGTCTTAGATAAACATAAGCCTCGACCTTACCCACCATTTACAAAGAATGTGAGCGTTCTTAGTAATAGACCATTAGTAGTTTGCTCTCGGCGTTTCGCATGACTAACGATCATATCACTGGTAATTTAAATTCTAATCCCAACCTTCTCTCTCCAGGATAGAGACTTTGACGTCCAAGTTTGGCAGAAAAGAACTGGCGGAGTCATTTGCACAGAGCGCAGAGTGGTGGTCGGTCGTCAAAATGTACAGAACAAAATTCAACATGAAATGCATATGTCAATTTAATCAACAAGATATTGTACATTAGAATTGTGTTCTAATTTGTTGGAATTCGATGTGCGATTTTTTGTATTGAGTGCCTGCTTATGTGTAAGTGATTTGTGCTTTATATGTTTTGTGTCCACAAAGATGGATATATTGTATCTACCATTCATCGGCAACATGATCACTATCGCCATCGTCAACGCAATAATCAATACTCAACGGATAAAATGTATGTAACACCTTTTAATACTAAACATAAACACGAATTACACAAGGCTGAATAATGACTAATGACTAATGACCAGTGGCAGACATGGTTTGGGGGTGTATAAGATTTTGATGTAATTCAAGTACGTTGAGGTCCAAGTAACTCGTAGTGCACTTTAACTAGTCTTAAGTGACGCCGTTGGCGTGAAGTAGGAGCGGAAGTATTGCGAGCACCCTTAACTTATCAATTCAGTCATCGATGAGTCATCTCAGTGCCAAAGACATTCAGTTCACTCATTCCTGAATACAAATCTATGCTAAATATCACTAATTATTTTTTTAATATCCGGTGCCCTTTGAACTTATGTGCCCAAAACTTAACCAGGTGGTTAACACCCGCACCTGAATTTATGGTAAAATTTTTAGACCGATCCATTGAACTATCTTAAACACAGGCCTTTTCCTATCCAGCGGGGCCAGAGGAATCGATCACTCACAAATAAGTTTGTTCGTTCGCTCCTCCAACTATTTGCGTTTTATATTGTTCTATTCGATTCGAATACTCTGGAACACAAGTTTGGCTCAATTAGATCAGTGATCAAGAAAAGCCGAACTTACTGCATACTTCAATTGCTTTTCGTTTATTCTGATGAGTGAATGGTCTTTCTCTTGAAGGCGATAATCGATAGTGTTGAGAGGTTCTGTTGACAATATGACGAGAAAGGCGTCGACGTAATATTTATCGAGTGATCTATGCTATTTGAGTTCGCAAATCACCTTATAAATTTCATCGCACCGCCTTCCTCATCACATAACTATAGCTGTGCTGATTTGTTTATATAGTAAGAGAATCCACTGTCTGCGAGATGTACAGGCGATAGCAATACAAAATCACCGAATGCAAGGATTTAGCTTAATTAAAACTTGCAATAGGAGAAAAATTGAAAAATTGAGCATAATAATTAGTCTCATATATGGATTGCATTTGAAACATATAAGAAAAAAATAAAACTTATAATTTCTTTTGTGTAAAATGTAAAATTTAATGTAAACGTAGATTTATCTTCAAATAAAACGAATAACTCAAATTGAAATATGCAAAGTAGACAGTTCGAATGATCATAAAGTACTGATAGTTGAAAAATTTTTCAACTTCTCAAGTGGTACAATTAAGAAAAGTTAGAATTATATATTTTGAGTTTGCTTTCCCTGGCTAAATTTCAACAAAATGCGCATTCACACATAAACAACACATGCATTGTAACGGGAAGTGTTCCTTTCGCGTTTTTGATTCAATTTATCAACATTAGAAGTGGCCCTAATACTATTTCTGTCTTATGACCTCTCGTTTGTACAAAATCTAGCTTTAAACCGAGCAAATCGAGCCAAACAAAGTCAAAGTTCAAGTCAAAATCACTTACACTTTGTGTTGTGGGATTGTTGTTGTTGTTCGGTTTACGGTTTTGGATGAGGTGTCACAAGCGAACACATGATAATGAGTGCACTAGCACACACCATCTTAAATGACAGAAGCCTAGTGTCCATGTAGAGAGTGGACGGCACACTTTGCTGCGAACACACACGGCACATTCACAAATCAAATCTCACTCATCTCAACTTTGTTGACTCGACAGACTCGTATTGGCCACTGTGCACACCAAATGACATCATCAAATGGACTAGCAGAATGTGATCAACTGTAAGTGAAGTGATTACTGCTGTCACTAAGTGAGACACATCTCGTTGTGCTCGACCGCGAGCAATTGCATTCAACGCATCATCAAAGTAAGACTTGCTCCTGCAGAACGGGCTCACAATGGTTTGTGTCAGCAAATAGACACCAAACTTTAAGCAAATATAATTAACCAGATGAGCTGCCCGGGCTTCGCTCCGGCATTACATTCATTCTAGAACATTCTAGAACATTCCATAACATATCCTTCGAAAGTAGGACATTCCATGGATATATCCCTCATAGGAAAGCACATTCTAGAAGTTTCTAGAACATTCCATGGATATATCCCTCATAGGAAAGCACATTCTAGAAGTTTCTAGAACATTCCATGGATATATCCCTCATAGGAAAGCACATTCTAGAAGTTTCTAGAACATTCCATGGATATATCCCTCATAGGAAAGCATATTCTAGAAGTTTCTAGAACATTCCATGGATATATCCCTCATAGGAAAGCACATTCTAGAAGTTTCTAGAACATTCCATGGATATATCCCTCATAGGAAAGCACATTCTAGAAGTTTCTAGAACATTCCATGGATATATCCCTCTCAAAGGAGTATTCTCGAATGTTCATGTATAACCTTAGATTTCTACAACTTCTCTCATGTTTCCGCAATGCGCATGCGTCATTACAATAGCAAAAATGCATTAGAATCCTAAGAATCCGAATATCTCCAGTTCCACATAATATTTTGACTTGGGACCAAGACTAAAACCCTTCCTGGCCCAAGTAGAGAATCCATGCCAAGTTTCATCCAAATTGATCCAGTAGTTTCTGAATCCATAGCGGTCGTACAAACATACTTTCAATTTTATGTATATAGATTGAATAGTTATTTAGTCAATATTGCAATAAAAATTGCTGCAAACAAAGTGGTGCAATGCTACAGAGGGTCCTGTGTGATGCGTGAGGACCATTTTTGGCCTCTTGAACATGGTTCAGGTTATGTCAATGTGTGTCTGCATGTTTAAGATACAAATAGTCTGATTAGAATGTGATGTAGTGTTCGGTAGTACCGTGTAGGCATGTGTGTTTGATGGGCTAGGGGAATGATGCACACGAACACTGTGACCAAGAACTGAGTGGAATGTTGTTGTTGTTGTTGTTGTTGTCTTTGCCTTCTAATCGAGTGATTGTACGAATTAAACGATGATGATTAGGAACCAGCGAATAAGTATTTGGTATAATGTTTTAATTTGTATATCTCTATACAGGATGCTAAATAGAATGCTATCCTCATCATCGTATGATACTTTCCTATTATGAACCTTCTTCTCCACGATTTCAACTAGGCTACCGGTACGTGATGATCAACATATGATATGCTTCTCATTTGTCGGAAAAACAAAACACAATACAGTGTCGAAATAATGATATATTTGAATAAATTTACGGTTACTAAAAGATTCAAACCTTTTGAATGCATTAGGTGCAGTACTTTTACATCTGCCAAACCTATCTAACCTAGCCAATAATGATCTAACTAGCATAGAGACTAGGTATCAAAGTGATAGTTAAAAGGGGTCACGCAAATGTACGTACGCTCTTCACTGCCCAGTATCGCAGTACACAACATTTACGAGACCCTCCATCAGCTTCGTTTTGAAGCCTAATACTACAGACAACACAACAACTGCCCGCTTATAGTCAACTCGAGTGCACATTACACTCAGATAATGGCTCAGTGTACTTGTGGTTAGAAATCGGGCTCTTAACCCAAAGGGCCAGAGATCGATCCCGAGGTAGAGTGTGTCATTATCTTTTTTTATTTTTTATTTTTTTAATTTTGTTAATTTGCTAAGACAACCGCACAATCACGGAATCTCTCTTAACTTGCTCCAATTAATCTAATTTAAATACTATTTTTCAATTAAAATTCCTGAATATCGAATCTGTTTGTGTGTGTTTGTTTGCTAATGAGCATTCAAATTCAAATCAAATAGTTTGTTTGTTAACTACTTGTATGTGTTCATTTCTGGCGTGATATCTTTGTGACCACGGTCCAGCTTTTGGGCCCGTTTTCGCAAATATCCAATTAACCAATTAGAGTAAATTGAACAACACTTCGATCAATTTGTGACAATTTATCGTTAATCTTCTCTCGCTTTCTTGTTATCGCAATTTGATGTTAACTGCTTGTAATAGACTGCCACGTTAGCCTAAATATGTACATTAGGTTGGCATAGTGATGTAGTGACTGTGCAGACTGTAGAGCTTGGCATACGTCACAGATCGAGAGTGCGAGAGAGAGAGAGCTCTCACACTCGTTTTGGTATTTGGGCTGTTTGATCGCGGTCTGTATCTGAGTATGTGAGTCTGTAAGTGGAAAGGGCCGCTGTGCTTTTGCTCGGTGCACTGCTTGAACAAACAGACACACAGACGGGCAGCTTGGCTTGTTTGGTTCTACTGCGGCAACTGCCAATGGCCAAAGACTATTGAATGTGATTGAGTTCCAAATTGGCCAATGTCGAGATAGTACGGGGGGCATGATGTCCAAATGGGTCAGATTGGTGATAGTGGGAGTGACGTGAGAGAGATCATTTTCACGGCAAAATCACAAATGTCAATTTGTCATTTTGGCCTGTGATGGTGATGGTGCTGCTGTGCTGCAGATGGTGTTAGTCACTAACAGTTAGTGTACACTCGGTGCTCTAGACAAGTTTAGGAACAAGAATTGAGTTGCTGGGAGTGATCAAACGTGCTTACTAAACCCTTTTGACAAAAATGGAAAATTGGTGACCCGTGCGCTACAAACATCATCAATGTGAGTAAACGCTGCTCATCTCACTAAGCGGTCTAAGTGTGTGATGTGTGTGAGATGGTTTGCAGTGCGCTCTGAGTTCGGTGATGTTTGTCATTTTTGTAATTGCCCCACATTGCCAGTGATGTCTGTGCAGCAATCAATCACTTGTTCAGAATTAAATGATCAACAATCGGCCATACCGAATGGCACCATCTCATTTAACCATACAAAAGTGGGACTCACATGGCAAACAAACAGAACAATTGGCCACATCTCGATGCCATCGGCAGCTCTTCGGTGCCGCCGTTGCTGCACATACAACTGACCAGATTTGAGCTGGTAACTCTCTCTCTCTCTCTCTCTCCCTCTCTCTCTCTCTCTCCTCTCTCTCTCTCTCTCTCTCTCTCTCTCTCTCTCTCTCTCTCTCTCTCTCTCTCTCTCTCTCTCTCTCTCTCTCTCTCTCTCTCTCTCTCTCTCTCTCTCTCTCTCTCACCAATGTACTCATCAGCCAAACTCAAATTGTACTTACTGAGCACCGCAATTGTATGCAACACATAAGTGGCTTCGATGTGATCGACTGCCGAATCAGCCAACAGCAACATTGACTCTCTCTCTCTCACTCTCTCTCTCACCAATGTACTCATCAGCCAAACTCAAATTGTACTTACTGAGCACCGCAATTGTATGCAACACATAAGTGGCTTTGATGTGATCGACTGCCGAATCAGCCAACAGCAACATTGACTCTCTCTCTCTCTCTCTCTCTCTCTCTCTCTCTCACCAATGTACTCATCAGCCAAACTCAAATTGAACTTACTGAGCACCGCAATTGTATGCAACACATATATGGCTTTGATGTGATCGACTGCCGAATCAGCCAACAGCAACATTGACTCTCTCTCTCTCTCTCTCTCTCTCTCACCAATGTACTCATCAGCCAAACTCAAATTGTACTTACTGAGCACCGCAATTGTATGCAACACATAAGTGGCTTTGATGTGATCGACTGCCGAATCAGCCAACAGCAACATTGACTCTCTCTCTCTCTCTCTCTCTCTCTCACCAATGTACTCATCAGCCAAACTCAAATTGTACTTACTGAGCACCGCAATTGTATGCAACACATAAGTGGCTTCGATGTGATCGACTGCCGAATCAGCCAACAGCAACATTGATCTCTCTCTCTCTCTCTCTCTCTCTCTCTCTCTCTCTCTCTCTCTCTCTCTCTCACCAATGTACTCATCAGCCAAACTCAAATTGTACTTACTGAGCACCGCAATTGTATGCAACACATATGTGGCTTTGATGTGATCGACTGCCGAATCAGCCAACAGCAACATTGACTCCCTCTCTCTCTCTCACCAATGTACTCATCAGCCAAACTCAAATTGTACTTACTGAGCACCGCAATTGTATGCAACACATAAGTGGCTTTGATGTGATCGACTGCCGAATCAGCCAACAGCAACATTGACTCTCTCTCTCTCTCTCTCTCTCTCTCTCTCTCTCTCTCTCTCTCTCTCTCTCTCTCTCTCTCACCAATGTACTCATCAGCCAAACTCAAATTGTACTTACTGAGCACCGCAATTGTATGCAACACATATGTGGCTTCGATGTGTTCGACTGCCGAATCAGCCAACAGCAACATTGACTCTCTCTCTCTCTCTCTCTCTCTCTCTCTCTCTCTCTCTCTCTCTCTCTCTCTCTCTCTCTCTCACCAATGTACTCATCAGCCAAACTCAAATTGTACTTACTGAGCACCGCAATTGTATGCAACACATATGTGGCTTTGATGTGATCGACTGCCGAATCAGCCAACAGCAACATTGACTCTCTCTCTCTCTCTCTCTCTCTCTCTCACCAATGTACTCATCAGCCAAACTCAAATTGAACTTACTGAGCACCGCAATTGTATGCAACACATATATGGCTTTGATGTGATCGACTGCCGAATCAGCCAACAGCAACATTGACTCTCTCTCTCTCTCTCTCTCACCAATGTACTCATCAGCCAAACTCAAATTGTACTTACTGAGCACCGCAATTGTATGCAACACATATATGGCTTTGATGTGATCGACTGCCGAATCAGCCACCAGCAACATTGACCTCTCTCTCTCTCTCTCTCTCTCACCAATGTACTCATCAGCCAAACTCAAATTGTACTTACTGAGCACCGCAATTGTATGCAACACATAAGTGGCTTTGATGTGATCGACTGCCGAATCAGCCAACAGCAACATTGACTCTCTCTCTCTCTCTCTCTCTCTCTCTCTCTCTCTCACCAATGTACTCATCAGCCAAACTCAAATTGTACTTACTGAGCACCGCAATTGTATGCAACACATAAGTGGCTTCGATGTGATCGACTGCCGAATCAGCCAACAGCAACATTGACTCTCTCTCTCTCTCTCTCTCTCTCTCTCTCTCTCTCTCTCTCTCTCTCTCTCTCTCTCTCTCTCTCACCAATGTACTCATCAGCCAAACTCAAATTGTACTTACTGAGCACCGCAATTGTATGCAACACATAAGTGGCTTTGATGTGATCGACTGCCGAATCAGCCAACAGCAACATTGACTCTCTCTCTCTCTCTCTCACCAATGTACTCATCAGCCAAACTCAAATTGTACTTACTGAGCACCGCAATTGTATGCAACACATAAGTGGCTTCGATGTGTTCGACTGCCGAATCAGCCAACAGCAACATTGACTCTCTCTCTCTCTCTCTCTCTCTCTCTCTCTCTCTCTCTCTCTCTCTCTCTCTTTTTCTCTCTCTCACCAATGTACTCATCAGCCAAACTCAAATTGTACTTACTGAGCACCGCAATTGTATGCAACACATAAGTGGCTTCGATGTGATCGACTGCCGAATCAGCCAACAGCAACATTGACCTCTCTCTCTCTCTCTCTCTCTCTCTCTCTCTCTCTCTCTCTCTCTCTCTCTCTCTCTCTCTCTCTCTCTCTCTCTCTCTCTCACCAATGTACTCATCAGCCAAACTCAAATTGTACTTACTGAGCACCGCAATTGTATGCAACACATAAGTGGCTTTGATGTGATCGACTGCCGAATCAGCCAACAGCAACATTGACTCTCTCTCTCTCTCTCTCTCACCAATGTACTCATCAGCCAAACTCAAATTGTACTTACTGAGCACCGCAATTGTATCCAACACATAAGTGGCTTCGATGTGATCGACTGCCGAATCAGCCAACAGCAACATTGACTCTCTCTCTCTCTCTCTCTCTCTCTCTCTCTCTCTCTCTCTCTCTCTCTCTCTCTCTCTCTCTCTCTCTCACCAATGTACTCATCAGCCAAACTCAAATTGTACTTACTGAGCACCGCAATTGTATGCAACACATAAGTGGCTTCGATGTGATCGACTGCCGAATCAGCCAACAGCAACATTGACTCTCTCTCTCTCTCTCTCTCTCTCTCTCTCTCTCTCTCTCTCTCTCTCTCTCTCTCTCTCACCAATGTACTCATCAGCCAAACTCAAATTGTACTTACTGAGCACCGCAATTGTATGCAACACATAAGTGGCTTCGATGTGATCGACTGCCGAATCAGCCAACAGCAACATTGACTCTCTCTCTCTCTCTCTCTCTCTCTCTCTCTCTCTCTCTCTCTCTCTCTCTCTCTCTCTCTCTCTCTCTCTCTCTCTCTCTCTCTCTCTCTCTCTCACCAATGTACTCATCAGCCAAACTCAAATTGTACTTACTGAGCACCGCAATTGTATGCAACACATAAGTGGCTTCGATGTGTTCGACTGCCGAATCAGCCAACAGCAACATTGACTCTCTCTCTCTCTCTCTCTCTCTCTCTCTCTCTCTCTCTCTCTCTCTCTCTCTCTCTCTCTCTCTCTCTCTCTCACCAATGTACTCATCAGCCAAACTCAAATTGTACTTACTGAGCACCGCAATTGTATGCAACACATAAGTGGCTTCGATGTGATCGACTGCCGAATCAGCCAACAGCAACATTGACTCTCTCTCTCTCTCTCTCTCTCTCTCTCTCTCTCTCTCTCTCTCTCTCTCTCTCTCTCACCAATGTACTCATCAGCCAAACTCAAATTGTACTTACTGAGCACCGCAATTGTATGCAACACATAAGTGGCTTCGATGTGTTCGACTGCCGAATCAGCCAACAGCAACATTGACTCCCTCTCTCTCTCTCTCTCACCAATGTACTCATCAGCCAAACTCAAATTGTACTTACTGAGCACCGCAATTGTATCCAACACATAAGTGGCTTCGATGTGATCGACTGCCGAATCAGCCAACAGCAACATTGACTCTCTCTCTCTCTCTCTCTCTCTCTCTCTCTCTCTCTCTCTCTCTCTCTCTCTCTCTCTCTCTCTCTCACCAATGTACTCATCAGCCAAACTCAAATTGTACTTACTGAGCACCGCAATTGTATGCAACACATAAGTGGCTTCGATGTGATCGACTGCCGAATCAGCCAACAGCAACATTGACTCTCTCTCTCTCTCTCTCTCTCTCTCTCTCTCTCTCTCTCTCTCTCTCACCAATGTACTCATCAGCCAAACTCAAATTGTACTTACTGAGCACCGCAATTGTATGCAACACATAAGTGGCTTCGATGTGTTCGACTGCCGAATCAGCCAACAGCAACATTGACTCCCCTCTCTCTCTCTCTCACCAATGTACTCATCAGCCAAACTCAAATTGTACTTACTGAGCACCGCAATTGTATGCAACACATAAGTGGCTTCGATGTGTTCGACTGCCGAATCAGCCAACAGCAACATTGACTCTCTCTCTCTCTCTCTCTCTCACCAATGTACTCATCAGCCAAACTCAAATTGTACTTACTGAGCACCGCAATTGTATCCAACACATAAGTGGCTTCGATGTGATCGACTGCCGAATTAGCCAACAGCAACATTGACTCTCTCTCTCTCTCTCTCTCTCTCTCTCACCAATGTACTCATCAGCCAAACTCAAATTGTACTTACTGAGCACCCCAATCTCTCTCTCTCTTTCTCTCTCTCTCTCCCTCTCTCTCTCTCTCTCTCCCGCTCTCTCACGCACTCCCCTCTCTCTCTCTCTCTCTCTCTCTTTCTCTGTCTCTCCTTTTCTCCCTCTCCCTCTCTCTCTCTCTCTCTGTCTCTCCCTCCCTTTCTCTCTCCCCTCTCTCTCCCTCTCTCTTCCCCTCTCTCTCTCCCTCTCTCTCTCCCTCTCTCTCTCTCCCCTCTCTCTCTCTCCCTAGTCACGACAAAAGTCCAAAATAATATCAATTTGCCAGTTTGGCCAGTGGTGATTGTTCTGTTGTTGATGATGGCGATGATGCAGCACATGCAAAAGGCACAACTGTGCTGATGGTGTGAGTGGACACCTGGTGCTTTGGGCCAGTTCTGGAATACGAATCGATGAGGGGGAGTGATCAAAGTTGATTAACTAGCGTTTGTAACACTAATAGACAATCGCTGAGTGGCGATCCACAGTCATCTTTACTGTCACTGACTGTGCTCAGTGAGTATCCGCATGTCAGTGGCCAACCAAAACAATGACGCTACAGATCTTGTGTACTTGTGTACTCACGATCTGTGACAACGGACACATGTCCAGATACCTAACAGAGCTCGGCAAGAAGAGTAGAAAGTAGGGTAGTGTAACAGGAATAGTGTTTTACTTATTGCAGTGTGAGCTTGCGTAAGTGGTGACTCGTGCTCAGTAGTGAACGACACAAACGACAACAATCATAATGTGTCTGTGTGTGTGTGTGTTCATATAAAAATAAAACTATTATAATAAATATAACATGATCAATCACTGGGTAGTACAATATAAAGTCAAATAAATATATAAATATATAAATATATAAATAGGATAAGTTAAGACGATAAGTCGGCATAGGCACGGCTTTCGGGAACGCCAAGGGCCCTCCAATGGCTCAAAAATAGTGCAAAAAGTGGTCAATAAACTGGGCTTCGTGGCGAATGCCATGTTCATCAAGGAAGTACAATGGACGATAGCCCTACGCACAATGAGAGAGAGAGAGTGTCATGAGAGATCAAGTTAGTTACAAAATAGAAATACCATCTCATCCACGGGGCCATCATCGATGTCCTCGTCCACACGAACACGCTCTCCAACGCCAAGATCGGCGCCTTCCTCTTCATCGCCTGGAACAAGGCCTAGAGCAACGTCATCATCTTCCTCAACGATGGGAACAGCGACTAACAGGGCCTGGGGGCCAGTCTCCATCTTGCCCAATCTAATATGAAAGTGAACAGTTAGGGTGAGAGAGGAAGAGTGAAAGGCCAATTGGCTTACAGATTGATCTTGCCAATTGAACACCTCAATAGTGTCAATCGTCTCACTCTGCACTTCAATTTGGGGCAAAATGTCTTCAACAACTTGGCGTTGAGGAGGGTCCAACTGAATAGGGGCAATCGGAACCACACCGCCATGTCCAGCTACACCAGCCTAGTATGAGAGAACAGTGCATGAGAGGAAGTGTGAATGTCAAGTAGATTACCGAATTGGTTGGAGCATGCGGATCGTCATCCTTTATCTCGAGCTAGAAAAGACAAATGAGTATTGCTAGTAATTGATTCGGGTTCAACTAACCTCGATAGAGCTGGAAGTTGGCAAAGAATGCGATGTAGAAGGTTTTGATCCATCGGCTACTCGAGCGGCACTGCTTCGTGTCTAGAAGTACAACATTGAAACGCTCCCGATCAAAACTCGTTTACTTACAACAACTGACGGAGCAGTCTGAGCTCCTTTGCCCAAGCAAACCTTCTTTGGTTTCGGGTTACCGTTGGCCCCCTCCGGTTCGATAGTACTTCGGCGTTTTTGAGATCGGCCGTCAAAAGCTGCTTGGACGATAACCTTGTCCTTGTCGGTCAAGAGTTGCAAGTCCATATAAGCATCAAGTTGGCCAGCGCGTGTAAGTTTCTTTATAGGTTGTTGGTTCGACTTCCAAACGATTTTGACGTATTCGCCCTCGTTGTCTTGGTCATTCTCGTTGACGTAGTCGTAAGCCTCTAAAATCTTAATGATCTTGAATTCGGGTACTTCCGGACTTGAGTTGGACTCGCTGCCACTAGTTGTACTGGGCAACCACGGAATTCCCAGAAAATCCAGAAACAATCCCGCATTAAATAGATACTCCAGTTTGATGACCTGAGGAAAATAGCCAAACTTGATAGTCTTCACTGTAACTTTCAAAGTCTCCGGGTCAACTGTAGACTCAGGGATTGCTTTATATTTAATCGCATCAAACTGTTCTTTTGTTCGTAGGATCTGAAAAGAAAGTTGATTATGTGAGTAGCGAAACAACAATTGACTAGTGAGACACTGTTCTCATCTGGTAGTTAAGCTATTCGACAAGCCAACTGGCGCACAAGACTCAGAAAGTAGTGGGCCGCTGGACATAAGGCGTCATTGGATTCAGTTCTATTTTGTGTTTGTGTTTACCGTTTTTTGTGAAGCAAGAGTACAACTCGACAGGGCATTGTGTTCAATTGAGTGTTTGTGTTTGGCTTTTAGGGCTGAATGCGGTGAGGATGCCTTGAGATGAAGGCGTAAGGCGAAGTGGCCGCGAGCATCAACGCTCGAATCGACTTACAACTCGACAGGGCATTCTATTCAATTGAGTGTTTGTGTTTGGCTTTTAGGGCTGAATGCGGTGAGGATGCCTTGAGATGAAGGCGTAAGGCGAAGTGGCCGCGAGCATCAACGCTCGAATCGACTTACAACTCGACAGGGCATTCTATTCAATTGAGTGTTTGTGTTTGGCTTTTAGGGCTGAATGCGGTGAGGATGCCTTGAGATGAAGGCGTAAGGCGAAGTGGCCGCGAGCATCAACGCTCGAATCGACTTACAACTCGACAGGGCATTCTATTCAATTGAGTGTTTGTGTTTGGCTTTTAGGGCTGAATGCGGTTAGGATGCCTTGAGATGAAGGCGTAAGGCGAAGTGGCCGCGAGCATCAACGCTCGAATCGACTTACAACTCGACAGGGCATTCTATTCAATTGAGTGTTTGTGTTTGGCTGTTGGGGCTGAATGCGGTCAAGATGCCTTGAGAGGAAGGCGTAAGGCGAAATGGCCGCGAGCATCAACGCTCGAATCGACTCACAACTCGACAGGGCATTCTATTCAATTGAGTGTTTGTGTTTGGCTTTTAGGGCTGAATGCGGTGAGGATGCCTTGAGATGAAGGCGTAAGGCGAAGTGGCCGCGAGCATCAACGCTCGAATCGACTTACAACTCGACAGGGCATTCTATTCAATTGAGTGTTTGTGTTTGGTTGTTTGGGCTGAATGCGGTGAGGATGCCTTGAGAGGAAGGCGTAAGGCGAAGTGGCCGCGAGCATCAACGCTCGAATCGACTCACAACTCGACAGGGCATTCTATTCAATTGAGTGTTTGTGTTTGGCTTTTGGGGCTGAATGCGGTGAAGATGCCGCTAGAGGAAGGCGTAAGGCGAGGTGGCCGCGAGCAAGCACTCTCGAATCGGGACACAACTCGACAGGGCATTCTATTCAATTGAGTGTTTGTGTTTGGCTGTTAGGGCTGAATGCGGTGAGGATGCCTTGAGATGAAGGCGTAAGGCGAAGTGGCCGCGAGCATCAATGCTCGAATCGACTCACAACTCGACAGGGCATTCTATTCAATTGAGTGTTTGTGTTTGGCTGTTGGGGCTGAATGCGGTGAGGATGCCTTGAGAGGAAGGCGTAAGGCGAAGTGGCCGCGAGCATCAACGCTCGAATCGACTTACAACTCGACAGGGCATTCTATTCAATTGAGTGTTTGTGTTTGGCTTTTGGGGCTGAATGCGGTGAAGATGCCGCTAGAGGAAGGCGTAAGGCGAGGTGGCCGCGAGCAAGCACTCTCGAATCGGGACACAACTCGACAGGGCATTCTATTCAATTGAGTGTTTGTGTTTGGCTGTTGGGGCTGAATGCGGTCAAGATGCCTTGAGAGGAAGGCGTAAGGCGAAATGGCCGCGAGCATCAACGCTCGAATCGACTCACAACTCGACAGGGCATTCTATTCAATTGAGTGTTTGTGTTTGGCTGTTGGGGCTGAATGCGGTGAGGATGCCTTGAGAGGAAGGCGTAAGGCGAAGTGGCCGCGAGCAAGCACTCTCGAATCGGGACACAACTCGACAGGGCATTCTATTCAATTGAGTGTTTGTGTTTGGCTGTTGGGGCTGAATGCGGTGAGGATGCCTTGAGAGGAAGGCGTAAGGCGAAGTGGCCGCGAGCAAGCACTCTCAAATCGGGACACAACTCGACAGGGCATTCTATTCAATTGAGTGTTTGTGTTTGGTTGTTTGGGCTGAATGCGGTGAGGATGCCTTGAGAGGAAGGCGTAAGGCCAAGTCGCCGGGGCAATGATGTGGTGTGGCAGTCGTACAATTGAGACCCCAGCAAACGCATGTGTGGCCAGGAGTGGGTAGAGGACCTCTCGAGGATCGGGCACATGTCGCCTATCAACTGAAGTCATTTGAGAATGTGGATGTGGTGTAGCAGTCGTACAAGTGAGACCCCAGCAAACGCATGTGTGGCCAGGAGTGGGTAGAGGACCTCTCGAGGATCGGGCACATGTCGCCTATCAACTGAAGTCATTTGAGAATGTGGATGTGGTGTGGCAGTCGTACAAGTGAGACCCCAGCAAACGCATGTGTGGCCAGGAGTAGGTTGCAGACTAACGAGCTTCGAGCACAAAGCGCCCATCACGGACAAAAGGCGATCAAGCCTTAATTGAGCTTTAACGTGTGCCTGGAGAAGCCCAATCGCCTAAAATGAATGAAACATAGGATTAGTGCAATCAGTTTAGTTGTGATAGAGAGATACCAACCTTTGAACGTACAAACCATTCATCACGATGACCGAAACCATGTACTCCATGCCACTAAACCCAACAACCAACTGAACACACTAACTAGTAGCCAACGCCCTTGTTTGCTTTGAATGCAATGAATCAAGCTGTGAGGTCATGCAACCCAAGTGTAAGGTGGTGAGAGATCGGATAAGGTCAAGGTAGTATGCCTTAGCATCACTCAGGCTAGTAGCACTAGTTCATGTTGTTTGACCTTTGACCATCACCACTAGTTTCCTATCACATAAGGCGAAAGCTAGATCGATTCACTTACTGTGTACTTGTTAGTCATAAGTCGAAGCTGCCGTGATTTAGGCGACAGGACGTTGTCCACAGTAAGGCCAGTGGGACTGTTAAACAAAATAAAGTTCCAAGGTGAGATGTTAAAGCAGCAAGGAATAGAACACTCACTCGTTCTCTTGAATCCCATTTGTTGGTGATGCCATGCTTTGATCAGCCATGATGCACTTGCACACACACTTCCTCTACGCAAACGGGTGTTGACCGGTCTGTAGCAGTGTCCCGACTTTTCTACTGTCAACGAAATCAGATAACAAACCAATTAGAGTCGAAATGATAAGGCAGCCAGTGCAAAAAGAACGAAACCGAGTGGTCGCCCTTAGACTGGAGACGCGTCTCGAAGCGTGCCGTGTACACCTTGATCTGGTTAGTGTTAGTCAAAAAAAATAGTCTACTCGATCACTGGTGAGCACCATCATACCTTAGTTGAGTCGTTTCTGTCAACAGATCGGTTGTTTGCTTGATCCAGGAACCAAATTAAAAAAAATAACGAGAGCACTGTGAGGCTGCGGCGACGACGGACGATGACTGTGTGTTGTGTTGTGTGCTCTCTGCAGCCTTTCAATGCCTGCTCAAAGGGTTGCTCACAGATGTCGTTCTACAAATAATCGCATATTTATCCAGAGATTATTTGCACTTATATTAGATTTAAACATTTATAAATAAGGAACATAGCGCCAGTATTCTATGATTATTTTCTTAAGATCTCTACCATGTCTTAGCTATGTGTATTTCGCTTCACTCGTACACGCTCGCGTGTGTGTATGTCAGTCTGTCCGTCCAGGCTCACCACCAGCGTATGCATTGGCTGTGTGCTGTGTGTGTGCAAGCCAGCGAGATCATGTTTAAGGTTCTTATCTTATGATTAAGAATATAGACAAGGCCACTGCAGAAGCAAGTCCCTTCAGTTGAATCCCAACAACCAACATGGGTTTAAAAAAGGACAATAAGAGACAAAATGATATTGCAATGATCAGACCATCAAGGGAAAGGCAAAGTGCCTCTCGCCCTACGATTGTGTCTTCTTCTTCTTGTTTGTGTGTGTCTGTTGCTTGATTGCTCGTTGGTCGGTTCGCCCGCTCAATGCTCGTTGGCACAGCACAGAGACGACAATTGCACCAAAACACAAATGCCAATCGACGTCTGGCCAAATGGACGCTCGGCTTGTTGGCCTCACGTGTAACAGAAAAGAATTAATGTTGTTAAATTTGTTATTATTTGTGGTAGTAGTAGGCACATTTGAGTGCAGATAATGGCTATTCGATTGATGGTCTCTATTCTAAACAAACTCTAGAATTTGGTTATTGTTCTATGCAGTAAAACAGTTCACCGAATGGCAAATTTTACTAACTGGTCAGTTTGTGTACCGCGGTTTGATGTTTGAGTAACAAACATCGCGATGATGATTCCTATTATGTGTATTTGTTGCATTACCGAATGGAATGACAAGTTTGCCTGAGTGTAGTGTGCCAAATGGTACTTTCACTAACCGAACAGATAAGTCACAAGACAATGTTATGCAATGATAAGACACTTATACTCACTAAATTGTGTCACACTCAATCACTCTGGACAGGCAACACCACCGTCGAAAGTCAATTAAGAGTGTGCACCAAACGAGTGCTTCACTGAATCGAGTCTGTCTTGTTCTGTGTGTTGTTTCGGTAACTGAGCTATAGTAATTATCATCTTTTGTTAATAAGAAAGTGTCAAGTAGATGCAGAATGTTATTGTTATTATTCTTCTTGTGTGCTTCATGATCAGTCATTCGATTTGCCCTCTCACTGTGCAATGCCATTTCGATGGCACACTGCCACTGGTCTGTCCTTACACTTTTAGTGTCACTCGATCGGTGGCTAATGAATTTTGGCTTGCAATTTCGACCAATTGGTGGTTGTGCTTTGTGTGTGTGTGCAGTGATGAGATTGGTCATCTGTACGATGCCATTTCGATGGCACACTGCCACTGGTCTGTCCTTACACTTTTAGTGTCACTCGATCGGTGGCTAATGAATTTTGGCTTGCAATTTCAACCAATTGGTGGTTGTGCTTTGTGTGTGTGTGCAGTGATGAGATTGGTCATCTGTACGATGCCATTTCGATGGCACACTGCCACTGGTCTGTCCTTACACTTTTAGTGTCACTCGATCGGTGGCTAATGAATTTTGGCTTGCAATTTCGACCAATTGGTGGTTGTGCTTTGTGTGTGTGTGCAGTGATGAGATTGGTCATCTGTACGATGCCATTTCGATGGCACACTGCCACTGGTCTGTCCTTACACTTTTAGTGTCACTCGATCGGTGGCTAATGAATTTTGGCTTGCAATTTCAACCAATTGGTGGTTGTGCTTTGTGTGTGTGTGCAGTGATGAGATTGGTCATCTGTACGATGCCATTTCGATGGCACACTGCCACTGGTCTGTCCTTACACATCATCACTGTGAATAAACGATGCTCGTCTCACTTAGCAATCGGTCTCTGAGTGAGTGATGTGTGTGTGAAGTTTTTCTCGGTGCGCACCGAATTCGGTGTAGTTTCCATTTTCGTTACATCACCACATTGTCAGTGATGTCTGTACCAGAATTGAATGATCAATTATTGACCAAACCAAATGGCACACTCAATTAACCATGCCAAAGTGGAACTCACATAGCCAAGCAAACAGAACAATAAAAAAAGGACAACAAAATGCCAAACGACATTCCATTGATCAGGCCATCGATGCAAATGACTCTCGTCCTCACATGATTTCTTCTTGTTTGTGTGTGTGTGCTAATTGAACAGTCGTTGGTCTGTTCAAAGTGTCAAGTAGATGCTAGAAGCAGTAGTGGGTTTAATGCAGCACATGCAGAACAGTGCTTGTATTCTTCTTGTTATTATTTTTTTGAGCTTCCTGACCGGTCATTCGATTTTCCCTTTCACTGTCCGTCAGTGCACCAACCGCAAACAGGACACAAATGGCAATGCGAGTCATACAATTGAAAACTATAGATTGCTCAAATTTACGCTACGTTTTGGGCCACTTTGGTAACAATGAGACATGGCACGCAGTTCGATATGATATTATTAGTATTATCATCATCATCATCATCTGCGTATGGACACACGAATGCTATCGTTTCTTGGCAGGTCACAGTAACATAACACTCGAAGTAGCTTCTGTAATTCCTGTCAATTTCATTCAATACCACTCATCCAAAACTATACACATATATCGCTAATTACTAATAATCGTATGTATTTTTTCTTCTTTCAGTTTGACATACATACAATGTCATCCTCATACAACACCGTCTGCACACACTCGCAACACCACAGCACGACATCAACTTAAACGGACATTCGGTAAGAGTTCATCTTTGACATGTGCCTTTTAGTCAGTTAGACAAACACACAGTCGGGGCTATACGACAGACAGACCAATTGATTCAATTGGATCACATTACTGCCCACAGTTTGCATTGACTCGAGCCATTGCTAGACCGACTTATTACTGCTGTCGTTCACAAATTAGCCATGATCGATCTGTGATCCATGTCACTTCTTACTTTCGAGAACAAACTTTCACTCAATGCAATACGTTGCACATTCGGTGCAATGATGACCAAATCGTGATGACACAAACTGTCCATGTGTTTGGTCATTGAACGATGCTCGGATGATGATGATGATGTTGTTCGTCATATTCAAATGTATGAGTGCAAGACAATTATACGTACTACTGGGCCCGTATGTAACCCAGTTCATCATGGTCGCTGCATCAATTGCTTAATCCTGTGACCATCTCCTCGAACCCTCTACACGGAATCACTCTCTAAATGCAAACCTTACCTTAACCAATCAACCATCATCATCATCGTGATCATCACCATCGTACCCATGAACTCACTGACAGTAACACAATGACACAATACGACTCAGTACTGGGATTCGACCCCATCGGACAGATACTCAAATGTGTCACCGACAGGAGAGGACATGCACAAGTGTCTGTTTAGTGTCGAACTTTAATGATTAGTCTGCTTGTTTGTGTGTGTCTGTGCTTGTGTGTGCGATTGCGTGTAAGTGGAGATACATATGATCAATGGTGAACAAATACAAATACAAATACAAATAGAGAGAGAGAGAGAGAGAGAGAGAGAGAGAGAGAGAGAGAGAGAGAGAGAGAGAGAGAGAGAGAGAGAGGCAACTGGAACATTTGCTTATCCTCGTCCTCTACACCAAACAAGACTCTATCGAAGCACCGCTCCAGCTGCATCATGATGTCGTACATATGGATAGCGAATCGGCCCAACTCTTGCCGAAGGACCTTGGAGAGAGAGAGAGAGAGAGAGAGAGAGATAGAGAGACTATGAGACGTTAGTAGATAAGGCAACACTGTATACGAAGACAATGTGATAGTTGAATAGATGATTGATGATAGCAAAGGTCGAGATTCTTCAATGATTAGGACAAGTAGCGGCTCAATTTTGATGACCACTCTAATCAAAGTGTTTCTGATTATGCGACCCAAACTGGGCGACACCAAAGACATTTTCTTTGGAACCACATTTGGCCGTTTGCCTTCGGGACAATCCAATCGGGCTGGGTGTCTGCGTCTGTGTGTTTGTGTATGCTGTTTGTGTAGTCCGACACGGTGAATAGTACTGTCGATAAATATAGCATTGCTTGTGTAATTGCAATTCAACCGGTAAATCGATTAATAGTGGATTAACATAAAAAGAGACATTAAAGTAATAAAAACATAAATAAACATCAGTTGATGTGCCGCTGCACATTGTTCATTTGAAAGTCGTGAATGTACAGAGGAAGATCTTCTCTTGGATCAGGCTCTTCGATGAAAGCCAATGGGTTCGGCAAAATAGGCTGCATCTCGAACCGGTCCTAAGAAATAGAAACGATAACGCAAACAGGTATTAGATACTGTTCTTGGGCAACAGTTGCATATATACAAAGAGTTCAAGGTCGTGCTCGTCCTGGTGTTCCTCTGGCCGGATTTCCACCGGATTTTCCCACAATTCGTCCATCAGACCTGCGAGTAATGGGTTTTCCGGCTAAATAGCAGATACTATTAGAATTGTGCTTTATGCAAGAACCGATTGTCCCGTACCATTGGTTGGGCTAAATGAGGATATCGATTCATGTCAAACCGATACCAATCCTGGTAGGAGAGAATAGTGTGCGAATGTTAGGGTGTTAGGGTTAAAGCTCAATTAGATTACCACTATTTGATCAGCGGGAAAATTTGCACGTTCTACAAGCTCCTCGACCTGGCCTGGAACTTGATTCTGCTGGTCAGGATTGATCTACACATTTAGACAAAACAAGTGAGAGAGGGAGAGAGAGAAAGAGAGAGAGAAAGTGAGAGAGCGAGAAAGAGAGAGAGAGAGAGAGAGAAAGCGAGAGAGCGAAGAGAGAGAGAGAGAGAGAGAGAGAGAGAGAGAAAGCGAGAGAGATTGAAAGAGAGAGAGAGAGGGAGAGAAAGAGAAAGCAGAGAGGAAAGCGAGAGAGAGAGAGAGAGAGAGAGAGAGAGAGAGAGAGAGAGAGAGAGAGAGAGAGAGAGAGAATGAGAGAGAGGGAGAGAGAGAGAGAAGAGAGAGAGAGAGAGAGAGAGAGAGAGAGAGAGAGAGAGAGAGAGAGAGAGAGAGAGAGAAAGAGAATAGCGAGAGAGCGAAAGAGAGAGAGAGAGAGAGGGAGGGAGAGAAAGAGAGAGAAAGTGAGAGAGCGAAAGAGAGAGAGAGAGAGAGAGAGAGAGAGAGAGAGAGAGAGAGAGAGAGAGAGAGAGAGAGAGAGAGAAAAAGTGAGTGTTCTACCTGAACGTCTGCCATGCCTACTCTAGCAAGTTGATTTCCTCGAACTCGTATTGGTCGACGAATTGGTCGATGAATTGGTCGACGATTTTGTCGACGAATTGGTTCGTGTTGAACCGGTGCGGCCAATTGGTTGGCATTGGCCTGAATCTGTTGTTGTAGAATGTACAACCGTTGCAGCCTATCTTGTAGAATTGGCGCTAAATTCCTGTTATTATTACCCCGAGCTGGAAATGGAATATTATGGTGACGCAATTTAGCGTCCGCAAAATATAAAATAACCGCAATTTCATCTCTTGGAACTGCATTTGTGCGATACTCTCTGTTTGTCCAATCGTAGAGGATGTAGAACGCACCACTATCGGTCCGATGAATAGCAAGAATATCGTTAAACGGATAAGGATTTGGAACATTACGATTAAACAATAACCAGGATGGACTGTATGCGATACCAGCTAAAGTTCCTTCGGGGTTTAGCGCCCATATATCGAAAACAACAGTTCTCGTCGAAATGAAAGCATTTTCAAAAACATTATTTGGGTGGTTAGGCCCAAATGGTAAAGGAGGATAAATTGCTTCGTCAGGAACAGGGACGATCGCTCCTGAAAAAAATATTACGCAAACGCGTAGCAAATTTAGTATTCAGCTCAAAAGGTTCACTCTGTTGGTCAATTAGACCATAATCAAGTGAGTTAACTTAAGTTTTTATCTAGTGATAGGCAATCGAATTGAGTGAGTGCGTGTGCATTAGTTAGGCCATTGCACTATCGAATGCGTCTATTAGCGTATGCATGCATTTGGTCTAAACGGTTTGGCTATTGCTAGAATTGCTAATTTCGGGTCGATAACATCTATAGCCAGAGGTACTTGAAGGTCAGAGATGAGCGCTAGCCTATCTCTTGTCACATATCTCACTCTATGGCTAATTGGTTTTGTATTTTTTGTGTGTGTGCGCTACAGAAATGTGAAACATCTCGATCCACATTCTCATCATAATGAATCTGTGTTTTTGTTTTTGTGTTGAGGCTACTTACGATTGGTTCGTCGTCGGTTGGCCATCCTGGTGAAGTGAATTTGGCGATTGCCTAGTAAATATGAAACGTCATTAGCACAAAAGCAAACATACAGAGCATAATAATGTGTGCGTGTGTGTGTGCTCTGTCTCGTGTCCCCATTCTCCTAATCGACACTCGATGTGTCAGTTCTTGTCTTGTAGGACACTCAACGCGAACATCTCGATAGGCAAATTGGCTTCGGTCCTTGGTGTATAGTCGTACGTACGTACGGAAGCATCAAATGATTGACAGCCTAACAGATTCACTGCAAGTATGCTACCATGTTTCACGGCACTGTTTCCATTTGTTTGCATTGTGTAGTACAAGTCCGTGCATTCGTGTCATTATCACTCAGCCGATCATAGGCACTCGTTCATTTGTCGCATTTTTCACAGTTTGTCACTGTTTGGCATAAGTAGCAATTCGACTACGGTTCAATTGGCATTATTCAAATCACAACCTTTTAAACATATTAACACATCCAAATTATGTCTGACTTATGTCTAATAATCTTATCTCTTGTCTACAGGAGGACATACACAAAGCAATCATTACATGATCTCTCGTCTGCATCTCATCACAACATTCACTTCCTCGGACTGTAGGTGAGTCAACCAAACAGACAAATTCGGTACACGACAAACAATTGTGCAAGACAGACCACTTCACGTTCTATTTGTTACTAAAATTGTTCGTGGACTAGATGCTATTTGAATAGGTTTCATGAGAGTGTGCTTGAGTGATGCACCAACACTAATCCCTGGATAAGCGAAGTTCAACCGTACGAACCGAGTGGAGTACAACACTCGATGGCACTACTCAACTCACTCTCACAGCGACACACCACACTACCATTTACTTTGTTTGTGCACTGTGGCACTGTCCGTGTGTGTGTGTGTGTGTGTGTGTGTGTGTGTGTGTGTGTGTGTGTGTGTGTGTGTGTGTGTGTGTGTGTGTGTGTGTGTGTGTGTGTGTGTGTGTGTGTGTGTGTGTGCTTTGACTTGTGGTGCATGCGGAACAAAGTCTCACTGCTGTTCGAATCATTTGCCACTTGTCACAGATCGAGTTCGCGCCCCACTGAATGATCCTCGAGTTCTACTGGCGCAACATTCAAAACTGAATGGCTTATCTAGTCCTGACTACATCACTCTGTTTTTGTCCAAATGTATGTCAAATGCGATCGCTCGATGATTACCCAAAGGCAAATGTCGCACTATCTGTGCACCTTTTTTGCCATCACTTTCACCATCGTGTGCAACATGTCCAAACTAATAGTCGATACCTTGTACCCGTCCCTTATAGAATAAAATATCATGTGTATTGACCAAAGTGCAGTCTTTATTTAGTTTTAGTTTCTGCAAATTGTTGTCAATCATGATTTGGCACATGAAACTGAGTGGAGGACTATGATGCATGACTGTTGTGCTGTGTGCCACACACGCAGTCACTCTCACAAAGCCGAGTCAACTGTCAGCATATGTGTCCAGCACTCTTGAACAAAACAAAATCGCTAATTTTGATTTCTCAGTCTGCTGTTTTGTTGATAATCACAACGTTGGCCTAGTCGTAACAGTCCGTTATGTCTGCGCAGACTTACACATGCAACAACCAATTGGCTTGCCATTAGAATCACAATCAATGCAAACATGGCCACCATTTTGTTTACTGACAAGACATTCCCCATTTGTATCAAGGTTTGGCCAATGACATTACCAACAACCGAATTGGCCACTTTCAACTGTGCACTCCGGTGTAGCGTTGGCACTTTCATTTACTCCAAATTACTCACTCA
>JAKIJQ010000021.1:2317500-2335000 GCA_023373905.1 Rhizoglyphus robini
ACACGGTAGATCCGTGTAACAGACAATCGTGGAGCCCGACGGTTCGGATTGCTCTCACAAGGCATCGATAAGGTTGGTACAGGAGCGGTTGAAGGGGACTAAGATCGAGAAGCTATCCAAAGACATCCCAGGCAGCTTCAGCCACGAAAGAAGCTCCGAGAACACAGCCATGCGCTATCGGTGCCACAGGTGCATCGGGTAATCGAGTGTAAGCTTCCTACCCGATTGACACGACCAGACGCAAGTAACGAAGTTGATAAGACAGAGGAGGGACACAAAAGTTCAGTCCACAACGACAACATCAGAATGCCGCTTCAGACCAAGAAGAGAGAGAGAGAGAGAGAGAGAGAGAGAGAGAGAGAGAGAGAGAGAGAGAGAGGCAGAAAGAGGGAGAATGAGAGAGAGAGAGGCAAAGAGGCAGAGAGAGTGTGAGAGAGAGAGAGAAAGAGAGATAGAGAGGGAGAGAGACAGAGACAGAATGAGAGAAAGAGAGAGAGAGAGAGTGTGTGTGTGAGCCAGAGAGAGGGAAAGAGGCAGAGAGAGAGAGAGAGAGAGAGAGAGAGAGAGAGAGAGAGAGAGAGAGAGAGAGAGAGAGAGAGAGAGAGGCAGAAAGAGGGAGAATGAGAGAGAGAGAGGCAAAGAGGCAGAGAGAGTGTGAGAGAGAGAGAGAAAGAGAGATAGAGAGGGAGAGAGACAGAGACAGAATGAGAGAAAGAGAGAGAGAGAGAGAGTGTGTGGGCCAGAGAGAGGGAGAGAGGGAGAGAGAGAGAGAGAGAGAGAGAGAGAGAGAGAGAGAGAGAGAGAGAGAGAGAGAGAGAGAGAGAGAGAGAGAGAGAGAGAGAGAGAGAGGTGAACACGATTTGATTGCGTCGGGCCACCCGAGATTGAACAGTGTACCCGAAACGCAAAGAGCGCTGCACAGGTTAGACTGCTTAACGAGTTGCCATATGGTACGGATGAAGAGGTGATGGGGTTGAGTGGGTGAGTAACCACTTAAGCACCTCTAACCATGTCCCACGAGACTACAGATTCCGGGTCAGTGGTAACCCGACTGCAAGGACAAGGAGGACTGCAGATGATGCCGCGTGTGGTCAAGGCACTGCATCTGTACTGATCGTAACCGGTCAAAGCACTTTCCTCTCTGACCGTCCATATAACCGTCAATCTAGAAAGAAGAAGCAGAGTTAGCATTGACAAGTCCCAAGTAGATCGGGGTCGTACAACAAACCTCAACGATGATGTGTCAATGGGCCGATCATACTCGAAGCTAAGAGCACTCGATCAAGTTGGCATAAAGAGGCAACGGTAGGGCTCACACTTGGGTTAGTGGGTAACAGCGAAGCCACTTAACACCACAAATGAGTCCACACGCTGGTACTTGTGACCGTGAATGCAACCTAAACTAGGTGCCCAACCAATGGCTGGGAGCATTTAAGACCGCTCGCACAGTGCACATGACACAAGTGCACAGTACCACATGTGGGTTGACGTATCAACGAGCACCCCAACGACTCGGGAATTGGTCGTTGATGCTAAACGAGGAGCCAAATGATACGACTGAGAAGGGACTGCTGTCATTGAGGGTCCCAAGACAACAGTCAACTAAACTGTGACAACAACGACAACAATGCGATGATGGTCAGTGCACCGAGGCGGTGGTGGCAGCAGGCACATTCACATCACGGTCAACTTTAAGCTATTTGTGCATTGCAAGGACTACCGAATCCGTCGACCTAGAGAGCGATGAGAAAGGAAGGTTATTAGTGATGAAGACCAAGCAAATCGATATGATACTAACCTGAGTGAGTTTGGATCCACCGATCGGCAGTGGTTCTTTGAGGAACGTCTCATGAATGGCAAGAGAGAGAGAGAGAGGGAGGGAGGGAGAGAGAGAGGGAGAGAGAGCGTGAGAGTGAGAGAGAGAGAGAGAGAGAGAGAGAGAGAGAGAGAGAGAGAGAGAGAGAGAGAGAGAGAGAGAGAGAGAGAGAGAGAGTGAGAGAGAGAGAGAGAGAGAGACAGACAGACAGACAGAGGGAGAGTGAGTGAGAGAGAGAGAGAGACAGAGACAGAGACAGAGGGAGAGTGAGAGAGAGAGAGAGAGAGAGAGAGAGAGAGAGAGAGAGGGAGGGAGGGAGAGAGAGAGGGAGAGAGAGCGTGAGAGTGAGAGAGAGAGAGAGAGAGAGAGAGAGAGAGAGAGAGAGAGAGAGAGAGAGAGAGAGAGAGAGAGAGAGAGAGAGAGAGAGAGAGAGAGAGCAGATCACTGCAAGTCCGTGTACCGAGATCGCCCACCGATGATGATGCCGGTGCTGTTGCTGCTGCCCACTAGTACACCACTCTGGTCAGTTCCTAGTCCTCCGTGTCATGGACCAAAACGCAAGGATGCAACCAACGGCAAGGCACCTTGAATCACCACTCGAATTCACCAGCGATGTTTGCTTACCTGGGTGAATTGCTGCTGCTGCTGTTTGGGCGTTGGCCGTTCGGATGACTAAAGGTGTACTAACTGCTAGCTACTAGCTTGTCGTAATTGACCGTGCCTACTCCTGATTCACAGGAAAAGAGGCAACACACCTTCACAAAGGCATCAAGCAAGCACATACACACACTCAACACTTGATGAACTGAGCTGGTTGGTTGATAGCAATGTCTGCTGTCTTGATGTATGCACACAGTCGGGCACGATTGTGATGCCAACGTTGACTATCGGGGCTTGAGATGTGGCTAATGTCAAATGAGTCAATAGTACATCGGTCAAGAGCGAAGCGGTAGCTCTGCACATACGGTCACCACCGTGGCTGTGTTCGCCACCGAGAACACCGACGACTATGACTACGACGACAGAAGGAGAAATGAAGGTGACACTCGAATGGTGTTGTGTTCTATACTACGTTGATGTTGGTTTGATGAGTGGCGTGAAGTTGGGTACGATTGAGACCCAACTGTTGACAGTCGTAACGAGTGGTGACGAACGTCCAATGAGTCAACAGTCTAACAGGTCAAGACTGAGGCGCTTGCTCGGTACCTAAAACAAGCACTGTAGAGTGACGAGCACAACAACAAGACAACGACAAAAGGCAAAGAGAGTGTGATCACTATGCAGATGTGTCTCGAGTGATGACGGCTATGTCTTCGCTGATGACCGTTTGGTGAGTGGAGTGAAGTTGGGTACCACTGTGAGCCAACTGTTGACAGTGTGGACTTGCGAGGTGACCTTCAAACAAATCAACAGTCAGTAGGTTTTAGTCGGAATTGTCATGCTAATGCAGAGTACACGGCGAACGAGAGCACCGTGCCTGTGTGGTGGTGATGGCTCGGCCGATGATGATCGAAGAAGACACAGCGAAGAGAGCGAAACCACGAGCTCATTTACAAGCTAAAGTACAAGGCAAACAGATTGACTGGGTGTGAGGGTGAATGTGAGTGAGTGACTGACTGTGCTCAGTGTCAGTTGTGTGCGATTGTCTACCAAAGGAATGAGAACAACACACAACACACCACAAACGTACTACTCACGACTCATTGCAGGCAGGCAGGCAAAGTTGTATGTGTGTGAGTGTACACAGCGCCACTCCAAATGTAATTGCTCATTGACTAGCAGGGCGCTATAACCCCCACTCAATGCCCAAGCAATGTAAAGGAATATGTCACACATGCTACGGACACACACAAATTGCCCACAAGTAAATGCAAATTCTTGTCTATCCTATCCTCACCACAGCCAACTTGCCAATAACAAGCACTCATCTCTCGGCTCACAATTGGCTGTGTGGCAGATGCGGTGTGCCGAACGTTCGAGTTCGCTTATTGACTAGCACTCTCTCTCTCTCTCTCTCTTTCTCCTCACTCGCTCGCAGGCTAATGCACAGGCGCACGAGAAAGGAGAGAGAGAGAGAGAGTGAGAATGAGAGAGAGAGAGAGAGAGAGAGAGAGAGAGAGAGAGAGAGAAGTAGACTAAGTTGATGATGATGATTCACTTATCTGTGTGATCATCCAACATATCAATAGACACACAAAATACCGTGCACCCTTTGTGACCAGGGCCACTATTGAGTAGACAAGAACCCAGAAACGAAAAGATAAACATACCAGACCATGGGTGCTGTACCAAAAAGGACCAGTCGTTATGCATAGGCATGCATTTTGGGTGGATGTCGTTGTGTGTGTGTGTGATGTCGAGTTGCACTCGTTGAATGACTCGGTTAGTTGTTGAACTCGACCACAAGACCACTCGAGTAGTGTGCTATTCACCACAGTTAGACATGGCACACGGCTGCGCTGAAGGCGAAAGGCGAAAATGCGACCACATGAACTGAGACAGTGCACATGATGATGACCGCGCGTAGTCGTTGTGGACGCTTTCACTTGTCTGCCGACACGTCGCATGTAGCGCCAAGTTGCCTGTTGGCCGTGGCCAATTGAGATGTGCACACTAACTGACACACACACACACACAATCAGAGGAATACACTCGAATAGAATGAGCGAGAGATGGCTCAGACTAAGTTACACAACACTGAGACTGGTGATGTTGGTGCTGATTGTGGCTGCAGCCAATTGGCAATAAATTACTTTCTGGCTGTCTACTTTCACTACTACTATTTACTATTCTCATGTGTATCATGATAATGTCAAACGGGCAATGAAATATCACTACACAAACATATACGAAAACACACTAACTAAAGTCAATTCAGAAATCAAACTAAACAAAACCATAATATCACTTATGCCCGTACTAATGACCAGATAGGCAAGAAAATGCTATCGCATAATAGACCAATAGAACAAAACGGTCCAAAAGACAATGAGACTGCTCATCTTATGGTGACCCGGTATAGTAGCTCATGACAATATCAATCTACTTAATGCAAAATGTGTCCCGTGGGCCTATTAGCCGGGAAATATGGCACTGAGTGCACTCTGTTCACAATTGTCACAGATAGAAGATGGAAGAGAGAGAGAGAGAGAGAGAGAGAGAGAGAGAGAGAGAGAGAGAGAGAGAGAGAGAGAGAGAGAGAGAGAGAGAGTACAAACCAGAAATGGATAGGCACGTTATAAATGGTTCACACACTCGGCTAAATGCACGATGATGATGGTGGTGAGGCGATATGTGTGTTGGGCACACACAGACAGACACAAAGTGTATGTCTAAAATGTTTGACTATTTGAACGGGAGGAGAGGGCCAAAAACGTACACATACGTACAACATGAACACAAACTCAAATGGCAAAGCAAACACACAATTTCATGCTCGTATACTAAGCTCAAAGCGTTTGTGCTGGTGGTGGTAGTGACTTTGTGTTAGCGCATTGACTGACTAATGTGCATACACGTACAAGCAGCAGCAGAAGCAGCAGCAAATCGACGCATAATATGTATCTCGTTAGTAGTAGTTGTATTACTTTTACGTTTTGCGTTCAGTTTCGAATGACGCGATTATTTCGCGTTGTGTTGTACTGACAGTGACCAAAAGCCCTAAAAGCACATTAAACGTAAAGCACACATTCGAGTGTCGAGTGAGTTTGTGCATAAAAGCAATCTATCAAGTTATGTGTTCTCTGTTTATTGGTAGTAGTGTGGCTTTCCTAATTGCGTAAAATGGTCATTTTGGGGTCAATTTGGTCATGTGGGGCATCAAATTAAAGGGCGTCGCACGTAGAATCGCTTGGAAACAATTTGAGACTTATACAAACTCACATTCTTTTTTAAAAAACAATATTTCACAATTATACCAATTTATTTTTATGTTTTATTTTATTTTATTTTAGTAACCACGACCGCCAACACAAAATGAAACTAAACTGCCGATTTCAGCCTAAAACGAGGAGCTGCTCACTTTGGACCCGAAAATGCATGGTTAAATGTGTAGAATGCCGAACGTGTTCAAACAGACCGAGCCATAGATGAACTGAAGATGGAGAGCACAGGAACTTGATTTTGATTGTTTGTATCGATGATGATGTTCTGTTATTGTTGTTATTTTACTGTAAATAAAGATTTTTTTTATATCAAATAACTGGATTTCGATTTTCTAAATAACGTTAGCATGTGGTAGTATTGATTGGCGTGTTCGTGCCAGTGCAATTTCGATTGCACATTGCACACACACACGGTAAGTCTCATCACACTCACGTGTAAGGGGACAGAACCAATGCACACTCAACACACACACAAAGGCAACTTTGATTAGTTGAGTATGGCAATCATTTATCGCGTTTATTACATATACACCAGCTCATGAATGATATGAGCCTATTTGTAGCATCAAAACACAATTTCCCCAAACCAAACGTTGGTTGCCAAGTTTTAGCACAAACTGTCTTTTTCGACACTGATCACGAGCTACCAAATCAAAGATGCCATGCCACAGATTGCGAACTGTTCATAGTACAACTGTCCATGCATGCATTGCACATATTCGGTAATCAAATATGTGTGCAGTCATTTTATTATCACAGATGGCTCATAGAAGGGACAGTCAAATCGAATGTCTTTTATTTGGCGGTGGCCTGAAAGCGAACAACAACAAAAATGATGCAAAACAGATTACACACACAGTTTGTCCTTTATATTAGCACAAGATCAAATATGGTTCGGTCGTTCGAATCAGATAAATTAAACAAAAAATAATTAAGGAAATATAAACAAGCCAGGATTGCCTATTGGGTTAATGTTCTGTGTCTCGTGGTGTTGCTTTTTTTGTTTTGATAAAAGAGGCACCCCTGCTGTGTCAATGTCTGCCTTAATGAGATTGCCATAATTGAGCTAACAAACTGTGAGTGGGATACTTGACAGTGAAAGTGCAATTTCGATTACATGAGATCGCGTGTGCGTGTGTGTGTGTGTGTGTGTGTGTGTGTGTGTGTGTGTGTGTGTGTGTGTGTGTGTGTGTGTGTGTGTGTGTGCGTGTGTGTGTGTGTGTGTGTGTGTGCACCGAATGGGTCATATTGATACATGATGATGGCGATGATGATGATGGCTAAACAAGACCGGTAGCAGAACTGGACTTGTGTGTTTGGCCATCAAGGTGTCAAATGTGAAAGCAGACCGATCGACATTTCACCGTCATAAAGACACACAGTTGCCAGTGATATGTCCCGTTTCCTTCTACTCGCGGCGGTGCGTGTGTATATGTGCACAATTCGAGTGTTATTATAAGAGAGAGAGAGAGAGAGAGAGAGAGAGAGAGAGAGAGAGAGAGAGAGAGAGAGAGAGAGAGAGAGAGAGAGAGAGAGAGAGAGAGGAAGAGAGAGAGGCTGCGGGCGATTGTGAACGCGCTCGATGGTTGGCTTCTGTTGTTTGCCTCAAGTGATAAACTCGATTTTGGCTGTGTTGATTCGCCAATTACAGAACGGTGATCGGTGCTTGTCTCCCAGTCCGGCCGTGGCAGACTAAATTAATTCATTTCACTAATGCTCGCTAAAACAAAGCGCGCGACATTCACTGACTCACTCGAGTGATCATGCAGTGCACACAGACACGTTGGTCAACGCGATTTGATTGTGGCTAATTGATTGGCACTCGGTTCTGTTCGTCTGACCAGTAAGTGAAAACTTTCATTTTCATGTATCATTTGGAGCATCATTGCCATTCAAGCCGCTTGTCCAATGGTCGGTTTGCCATGCTTGCAAATGATCGAGTCCGTCTGATAGTCAATACTTCTAGTGTTGCACACTGTCTACCAACCAAGTAGATTGTGCCAAATGTATTCTGAGAGTAGTGCATGAGGGACAATAGTCTAGTGGTGTTGTTGTGTTGCTTTGTTAGTTTGGTCGGTGGACTCTCGAACGCAGTCGTCCACTCGTTGGCTTTGTGATCCAACGATGTGCCTAATGATGCCATTGCACTATGCCAGTCGTCAGAGTCATTTGAGCCATTTGTGCGAATGATTGTGAGGCTACTCGCCGGTGCACCCAACAAAAACACGAGGCAATATTTGCATGATGGTCAATGATGAATTGGCCAACTGGTCAATGTGGAATAACTTTAATGCCAATTAATCCAATGAACAAACAGAGATAGATTGAGACAGAGATGTGATTATCGAGAGTTAGCAAGTCAATGAGCGCGTCAGTCAGTTAGTGATTAGCCGGCCATGAATCGGGGGTTGACTACCTACTATTGTTATGTGTTCAAATTTATTTCCATTAGTCCACCTCTCCCTTTAAATTTTAGCATCTCATGGCTATTATTCTAATTAGTCTTGTTATGCAATTGTGTGTGTTTGAGTGCTTGCCTTCTCACGGCCCTATCAAAGAAAGTTGTCAAAGCTGGTCAGATCGGTAGTGATGTAGTTGAGAGTGTCTCGATTGGTGACAACTAACTACTTGAGCCGATAGTAGGTGGCTACCATCTTGGCACTTTCGTTCAGTAAGCTGTCGAGCAGTGACGGTGGCGTCGAGTGATGGAGGCATCGAGCCAGCAGTCAGCCAAAGGGCAAACAGGACTGCATGACTGTCGCTGGCCGTCGCACACAGCCACCAACTAGAACTCCACTACTTCAGCAATGGTCACAAATCGACACTGATCGTATGACTCGGTGTAGTGCCGTAGTCGAATCGCACCAATGCGAGTTCACTCTAACGCACAGTAATAAGCGCCCTATGAGTAGTGCAATGTAATTCACTCTCTCGAACACACATGCACACATTCACTCACGCTTCCTCGAATCATTTCACTAGTCGACGTAGGTTCGAGTGGACTGTTCGTGCTCACTTGGTTAGCTTCGTTTAACTGATTGCTCTCTGCCTTACTCTCCTCTCTCCTCTCTCAACTTAGAACTTTCTTATCGCTCAAATCAGATATCCATCTCGAGTGTCAGAAGGGTGCTGCCGCTGTTCAACTACTGCTACTGCTGTGCGGCTATTCGAAGTCGTCTTTTCATCATATCGAGCGTGCCGTCCGGGCAGTTGTCAAAACACCGGTACCAATCTGACGCAATCAGTCTTCATCCCTTATCACTCGTACGTATTCGAATGGGAAACAGCCTGATTCTATCCTCTCAGTACATATCCATTCTAGTACCCGTGGTGCAGTTAGGTTTGGTCGCTGTCTTGTGGTGTTTGTGTTACTGCCGTTTGTCTGATCTGTCCCCTCTTCGACCCTTCTCTCCACAAATGTCATCAACCAGTAAGCCTCATCATCATTTGATCCAGTTCTAATCGTCCATTTCCATCTTCCAGAGACAATCGTGCCCGCATGGAGTCGGTGACTCTGATGGAATGTGATTCAACCGTTGTTGCTTATCCGAATGCTCATGATAGTCCTGAGATTATTCGGCTGACACCATCACCGCCCCCGAAACCACCACCGGCAACACCCCAGAACGGACCTTCTCTGCCTAGTAGACGTGCAGCTGGGCTCAAAGTCGTTGGGCGGCCTAATGGAGCTGCTCGGGCTAATGAAGCTGTTGCCCATAGACCAGCACCGAGCCGTGCCCACCACCACAACCAGCAGCAGCAGCAGCAACGAGCCGAGCCACCGATTGAGGTGTTGAAAGCGATTGGCCTCTATAGTGCTGCCAACACGACGAACTCGACTGTTAGTTCATTCAGTCTCGATGACACGAACCTGACGAGGACTGGTCACTCCACCAACCTGACTGACCATGGTCACTATAAGAAGACAGCTCGCATCACCGAGAAAACACTTGTGCTAGAGTGATTGGCTTGCTTCTATGTAAGTCAACTCGTTACCGTTAAGTTCTACCCTCACGCTAACTCGCTCGGTACTTTGTCCCTTTTCTAGGTATTTACTCTACTCTAATTACCGAAGTTGTCTGTGACACTTTTGTCACTGTATTTACTCTATTTTGTTATAATCCTTTCTATTTCTTTATATCATACTTTATTATTATTTAACCGAGAATAAACGTTTTACTGTTTCAACCAGTTGCGAGACCTAAACCCCAATTTCAGCTATGAAATCCAATAGATTATGAGACTTACAATCTCGTTTCTGGGGTAAACGTTTTCGGTTAATGTTAGTTTGTCTCTAATTTACCGTTAGGGCACTATTTCTACCTTCTCTCTACGAGACTCTACTGTGCTCGACTATTGTGACACAGCTGTGTGTATTCAGCCTGTTTTGTCCTTTCCTTCCTCTAATCTCTGAGCGAGCACGTGTTGAGTGGTAGGGCTGTTTTAGCTCTAAGCCCTGTCCGTCAGTTTGAAGTCATTTTATTTTGTTCACGACGTTTCAACCTGAGCCTAATCTCTGAAAGAAGCAGATGCCTCGTTAAGTCCATCTTCTTCGAACGTCTGAAGTTGCCATTCGTCAATGTCTGGTGTGGAAGCTAATTCTGAAAACCCTACAGAAGTTGACGATAAGGACCGTATTAACCGTACGAATTTGGATCTCGAATCTAGCTTTCAGCTCAAGAAGTTTGACGAAAGTGCTAAGGAAATAGAGTCTTCAACGTCTACTGAGTCCGGTACTACCGAAGGTGAAGTTTCTACTACTTCAACGATGGCGATTACATTACCGGGTATTACTCTTCGGAAATTGACGGAAAATAATTGGTTTGAATGGAAAGACCAATTTGTCTTTTACTTGAAATGTCTCAAGGCTCATAAGGCACTCGATGCTGCCTGTGATACTCATGAAAATAATCTAGCAATGCTCTATTTAATCTCGTCTATTGATGATTTGTCATTGCGTGCATTGGTCAGAAATGCTACTTCAGCTTTCGCGGCCTGGGAAATTCTTAAGAAGAAATTCGAGGAACCGGACTTTGGCAAGGCGCAACTTATCCGTGAACGGATCACCAGATTGAAATTTAGCGATCCAAAGAAGGTTAAGGAAATTATGACCAAGTTGGATGAAGAAGTTGAGAAACTATCTTTGGTGGATAAATTGTCCGATGAAGAAAAATATTCTATTTATTTGAACGCGACAATGACTAAAGATTTCGGAAGTATTCTCCAGACGGTCACAGCAATGAATGCTCAAAGTTCCAAGCCCGAGTTATCTGTTCTAAAGAAAATGATTGAAGGGCAAGGACGCGTTCTTGTATCTTCTCAGCACGTGAGTTCAAGTTCTGCCTCTAATCTCGAAGTACAGCAAGTCAAAAGGCGAACGAATGTAAAAGGAAGTTGCTACAAGTGTGGCAAAGCTGGTCACTACAAGCCTGATTGTCCAGATCTAAAGGATAATTCAAAGTCTGAACCATTGAAGAAGGGCGATGCACTCTCTAATCGACACTTCAAGAATACTAATTCAAATAGGAAGAATGTCGCTGCTATCGAAAGGAATCAAGTTACTCGTACAGTTGATTCAAATCTTCTCAAAATTCAGTGTTTTGACCAGAAGCCAAGGCCACAGAAAGCTACCTTTATACTGGACAATGCCTGTCCGGATGTTTTCGTTAATGATCGCCGGTTATTGACTAATGTCAAGAAAGTTCCTAGTTATACGGTCTCAGGTATTTACAAGGACTCGGACGCTGCTTATTTTTCAGATGAAGCCGGACTGTTGTGTATCAAGACACAAAATGGATCTATCCTATCGTTTGATGCTTATTTGGTGCCTCAACTCGAAAACAACTTTTTCTCTCTAAGTTTATTTGGCAAAGGTGACGACGAATACGTTGTGATCAACTCTTCCGTCTGTCGACTTCAGTATCAAGAGGAGATTGTGTGTGTCGGTTTCCTGGACAACAAGGATAACTACGTTGCTGATCTTTCCTTGGTGTTTAATGAAAATATAAAGTCTATTGCCAATGAGGTTAACCACAAGCATTATATCAACAACGTTTGGCATCAAAAACTGGGCCATTACAGCATTGATCGTATCAACCAGACAGCTGCACTACTCGGTGGTATTGAACCTGTGCGTGGCAAGTTCCGTTGTGAGGATTGTATCTTGAATAAGTATCCAGTTCCTGATTTCAAAACAAACCCTAACCCTGCCACAGAAATCCTTGAGTGCGTGCATACTGACCTGTCTGGAAGATTAGAAGAATCAATCGATGATTCTGAATACTTTCTTACTATGATTGATGAATTCACAAAGTATTGTCATGTTTACAGATTAAAGTTCAAATCAGATGCAGCCGATGCGATTAAGAAGTACATCTCATTTGCGGAAAGGCAAACTGGAAAGAAGCTCAAGTCGATCAAATCGGACAACGGAGGCGAATACGTCAACGAGGTATTGAGCGAATATTTTGCCGAACGTGGGATAGTACACATATTCTCGTCACCATATGTCCCGCAAACCAATGGATTGGCGGAACGCATGAACAGGACGTTGAAGGACTCTGCTCGGTGCATGATGAACACGGCGAATGTGCCAAAGCAATTTTGGACCTACGCAATTAGGTATGCGAACTTTGTGGACAATCGACTAGTTAACACCGTAACAGAGAAAATTCCGTATCAAGAGTTCTTCAACAAGAAGCCATCTCTAGACAAGGCTAATGTGTTTGGTTGTGAAGCATTCGTTGGTCGACACAACAAACAGGAACTTAGATCATTCGATCGAAGGAAGAATAAAGGAATTTTTCTCGGCGTAACGGAGGATCATCAACGATATATCACCTACGATTTTGAAGCGAATAAATTTGACATTCATCGAAGTGTTCATTTTATGAGTGACAAATTTCCCTACCTGGATGGACAGTTCAAACACGGCTACGAATTTGACTATCTTCCAGAAGACGATGTTCACTCGTCCTCGCATGTGTTGCCATTTCACGAAACAGGTGTACCTTTAGATCAAGCCTCGTCAAGTGATAATGAAACTACTAACTCTGAACATGTTGAGGAGGAACCTGCCTCGGTGAATGGATCTAGTGATACTAATAATGATTCGTTTCAAGATGCCGTTGATGATGTTCCAATTGAGGAGGAACCAGTACCAGTGATTCCTCAAGAACAACCACAAGTGGAACGACGTTATCCAGCTCGTAATCGAAGGGCACCTGAACGGTACGATGATTATGTATTGTATGCCATCAAGAAAGAAGGTGTTCCAGTGGATTCAAAAGAAGCTCTTAGCGGTACGGACAAGCATTTATGGTTGGAAGCAATTGCAGCTGAACGTGATTCATTAATTGAACACGGAGTCTATGAACGGGTCGATTCTAAATCAGTGAAGAAACAGATCTTGGGAACTCGCTGGGTTTTCGATGTGAAACGTGACGACGAGAACAGAATTGTGCGTCACAAGGCTCGTCTGGTGGTTCAAGGCTATAAGCAAATACAAGATCAGGACTTCTCTGAAACTTATGCACCCGTTGGGCGGAATTCAACTTTTCGTGTTTTACTAACACTAGCTGCAAAGATGAACTATTACGTGGGCCACATGGATGTGTCGACTGCCTTTCTGCAAAGTGACATTGACTGCGAAATTTACGTTCAACCTCCACCTGAACTCGAAGAACCAGGTATAGTCTGGCGTCTGAAGCGTTCACTCTACGGATTGAAACAGTCATCTCGAAATTGGTACGTTCGTCTTAAAGAAGTACTGAAAGATTGCGAATTGATACAGTCTGATGCAGATTTTGGATTATTTTATGATCCTAAACGGAAAATCTATTTACTTATATATGTGGACGATTTACTTGTGATTGCACCAAATCAAAGTGTGGCGAAGGATTTGTTTAACCGTCTTAAGCAATCACTGAAAATACGCGATTTGGGTCAAGTGAGCAAATTTTTGGGTTGGCAGATTGAACGCAAGAAAGATCATTTCGAGGTTCACCAATCAAGCTATATTGACTCTGTACTGGACAAGTATGGTCTGGTAGATTGTAAGTCTGAAACGTTTCCAATGGGAAAATTCGAACTACATGATGAACACCAGGAGATAGATGAAAATCTTCCTGTACGTGGTATCATTGGTTGTCTTCAGTATTTATCTTACAAGTCACGGCCTGACATTACTTCAACAGTCCAATTCTTGTCTCGCAACATGCATCTACCAACTAAAGCTTTATTCAACGCCTGCAAGCATGTACTGCGATACCTAAGTGGAACTAAAGACCTACGACTTCACTATGGTGAGCTGAATTGGCGTGAACGTGATATCCTCAAACTCCACACCGATGCATCACTAAATGTTCCCTCAGTTTCTGGAACACTTATTCAGTGGTGTGGGTCCCCGATTATGTGGTTCTCAAGGCGACAAGAGCAGAATCCAACATCGTCTGCTGAAGCTGAGTTCTACGCATTAAATGAAGGTCTGAAAGAATTGGCCTGGATTCGAATGTTGATGATTGATCTCAAACTGAAAGTCAAATGTGAAACACTAGTTGACAACAAACCAGCAATCAACATATCGAAGAACGGACCTAGCAACACAACGAAACATATGGAAATTCGGTGGTCTTCAATCGAACGACTCATCTTTGTCACCGAGACTACCATTCGTTATTGTGAAGGTAGTAAAATGTTGGCGGATATCTTCACGAAGTCTCTCTCGTGTTCCTCGGTTGCCAGAGGAGGAATGTTGAAAGCGATTGGCCTTTACAGCGCTGCCAACACGATGAACTCTACTGTTAGTTCGTTCAGTCTCGATGACACGAACCTGACGAGGACTGGTCACTCCACCAACCTGACTGACCATGGTCACTATAAGAAGACAGCTCGCATCACCGAGAAGACACTTGTGCTAGAGTGATTGGCTTGCTTCTATGTAAGTCAACTCGTTACCGTTAAGTTCTACCCTCACGCTAACTCGCTCGGTACTTTGTCCCTTTTCTAGGTATTTACTCTACTAATTACCGAAGTTGTCTGTGGCACCTTTGTCACTGTATTTAGTCTACTTTATTTTGTTATAATCCTTTCTATTTCTTTATATCATACTTTATTATTATTTAACCGAGAATAAACGTTTTACTGTTTCAAACCAGTTGCGAGACCTAAACCCCAATTTCAGCTATGAAATCCAATATGAGGACTATTCCTGTTACGCCACCGAGTACCGAGCATCATTCTCGTATCAATCGCTGATCAATCGAACCATTGCCCTGTCTCAGCCAGCAGTATCCAATGCAAATGTGATCAACCAGCCGAGAACATATCAACAGCTTTCTGAGCAGCTGTTTCGCATGCATCCCGAGATGGATCCATCGACCGTTCCACGTTCACTAAGCCAACAGCAACTACTAGATCTCATTGAGATGCATCGCCCTTAGGTGGATTCGACGGCTGCCCCACGTTCACCACCACCACAGCCGGCAGCATCTGTGATCGCTTCCGCTGCCATTCCACAACTTGCCCCATCCATTCCATACGAGGCCCCAGCAGCACATGCCAACATCAACCCGGCTCCATATGTCCCGATGAATCCATACATTGGTTACTACAACCAACAGGACCAAGCCGTGTACAGCGAGGCAAATCAGTCAAACCAGGGCTTGAGCCATTTTCAGGGGATAGCTCAGCAGCAGTACAACCCGTTCCAGTCTGGTGCTGCAGTGTCCATGGTGGCAAGTCGAACCATCCAACACAACCGAGCCATGTGTTCTCACTTTGAAATGTGTTCCCAATCAAATCTATTCAATACACTACCAATTAATAAAATGTCCTTTATGTTTGTGTGTGTTTTTATTGTGTCAAGGATAGAGAGGCACATGATACAATGCTCACAGTTGCTGCACTCAATCGTACATTTTTCCCAAACAATCACAGATAGACACAAAACCCCATCTAATTCGGTTACTTAGCACTAATTGGATGCCTAACACTCAATTGACTTGAATTATCGTGCTCAAAAACTCGAGATATAGTAAAATCCCAATTCATATCTCACACCACTCAAACACTGTGCACTGCAGTCGATCGATGTACACGAAAGTAGAGCAACGCTGCACTGTAACGTTGTTGGTTGTTGAATGGTTCTGTGTCGCCGCTCGCACAAGTTTGCCCAGTGAGTTGGCTCACTGATAATGACGTAGCTAATGTGCGATGCGGTGGTCGGTGCAGTCATTTTCCGAAATTGAAAACTGTACATGTCTATGCGTAACTTTGTTTATGTGCACCGACGCGTGGGTGGGCAGTACCACCCTCCGTTAGTAATAACAATAAAATGTGAATTGCCGAGTGGATTGTGAGTGCAGCAGCACCACTACAGTGGATCTTCTTCTTCTCTCCAGTCTCTTCTTGTCTCTCTCCTCTCTCTCTCTCTCTCTCTCTCTCTCTCTTCTCTCTCTCTCCGTCTCCTTCTGTGTGTCCTCGTACCAGTGGACTCCTGTACCCTCAACTAGAGGTGGACAAAAAGCGTGTACGCTTGCGAGCGCTTGCTTGCTTGCCTACTCAAAACAGTGCTATTTTCGCAAGCATCCGCAAGCATTTGCAAGCATTTTTTCGTTTTGTCCAGCTCTACCCTCAACCAACCATTTTGCCTTTGGTCCTGCTTCAGGTAAGAGTGCACAGGCAAACTTAAGTACTCAATCCTATTTATACTGAGCGATCAGTGTGACATTTGCAGTGAGCGGAGTTGGTTTTGATTGAAGGCAACAAAGTAAGTGCCCCCATTACCACCCCCACCACCATCACCACCCCCACCACCATCACCACCACCACCACTCTTCCTATTACTCATATTCGGGTCTCGTGTTACCCTAGGTTTGATCGACCGTCGTTTGACCCAAATTAACGATTTTGGCGAGTATTTAGTGGCAAATCGAAGGAGATCGGTATTTGCTTGTTGTTTTGTTGTTGTTTCTCCTAATCACACATTACTGTACCATTTAGAGAATGAACGGCTATCCTGACGAAGAGCCTTTGCCCAATTTGGACAATCCTCGGGATGCGGATTACCGTCTGCCCGATTTGAGAGATGAGTCCTCTTCGGACAGTGACATCTCAGAGCATAATTCCTCGGAATTGGATCGTTCCGAGGCGGAGGGTGCAGGTAGCACTGGCGGCAGTGATGCAGCTGGTGACTCCTCATCTCGTTCACCTCCCATGCTTCCATCTGCTTCCGAATCTGGCTCTGCTTCTGGCTCTCGAGACAGTTCTGAAAGCAGTTACTCAGATCGACAACGTCGTCGCATCCGCCTCAATCGCCTCAACCGCTCAAGGTCGCCTTCCTCATCGCCTAACAGATCAGTTGCAAGTGATGGCGATGGTAGTGTAAATGGTAGCAATCGATCTGGATCTAACTCCCAGGCAAGTGGAAACCGTTCAGAGGGAAGTCCTCGTCGTCGTCCACCTCGATCGCCATCACCATCTGTTCATGACTCTCAAGTGAGTTCAGTTAGCAGTCACATAATTCGCCAACGTCGTCGCTTTCGAATTGGCGTTCGCATGAGGTCGCGTTCGCGTTCGTTTTCGATTGACAGGTTCTTTTCGAGTGATTCAAGTGCTGGAGGTGCTGGCTCCGGTTCAGGATCTCCCTTTATCTCTGGCTCTCAAGACAGTTCAGAAAGCAGTTACACAGTCCGACAACGTCGCCGCAACCGCCTCAACCGCCTCAACCGCTCAAGTTCGCCTTCCTCATCGTCTAACAGATCCATTGCGAGTGGTGGCGATGGTTGCGTTAATGAAGGCA
>JAKIJQ010000021.1:2340000-2400000 GCA_023373905.1 Rhizoglyphus robini
GAGTGGACACAGTTGCCATAATGGCACACTGTGTCAAAACAAGCGCGGTTTGTGTTTGGTTCTGATGACTAGTGTCTTATCGGATAATATTAATTTACAATTTGTCTATTTCAATGAATTGTCTTGTGTCTCCTTTCACTAACTCTCCTTCTCATATTAGATCATCGTTTGTCCTTACACTCGTGTCCATCTCACCGGCCTGTCGCCATAGTAGCCAATGACTATTGTTATCAATGTAGATGCATTGCAAGCACAGACATGACGCAGGGTCTCGATTATGTTGTCATTTCGTGTGCCTTTTATTCTGGTCAAATAGAAAGTGAAGCTAGTAAATTGAGAGCATATTATATTGGACATGTCATCATCTCCAACACAGTGCACTCGGTCTAAATCGATTGATTTAGTCATTTGTGAACTAGTGGACCATTCGGAAAGCAAGCAATGCAGTGAAGTAAACAAACACATTACGGCCTATGGAGTTTGTCTTATTTTTTAGGCAAAATGAATTGTTCCACTCTCACTTTGCGTGAGCCATTGAGCCAAACAAAGTGAGGCGGTGAACTAGTTAGGTAAATTAGGAGTGGACAATGCTCTGCAACAATAATCATCATCCGATCGTTTCCTCATGTGCCACATCGAGTGAGCCATCGTCATTGATAGTGATGCAGTGCAGCTTAGGCGGCTACCACCAAGTGATGATAACAGAATAAAGTGTGAATAAACAAGGAAGGTTTGAGTGCAAGTGTTATGCTCTCACAATCACTCATAGCATTACTTGCATTTGGCACACAACACACACCGGCACAAATCAGTTTTACTCACAAGATCGGTTCAGCAACCAATATTTGCACAGAGCTCACTATCAATGACAATGGGTCACTCAATGTGGCACAGTTTTCTGCATACACGCTGGCACACCCTGTGACACAGCATCAAACAAGACATAGCAGAATTACTTAATTTGTCCGAATTTCACATTTTTACTGATAATTTACTGAATCTCTCTCTCTCTCTCTCTCTCTCTCTCTCTCTCTCTCAATTTAGTTCGATGTACTTTCATTACAGTGGCAGTCGATGTGATAATGATGATAATGATTCTCCTATCTTTGTCTTCATTTAGTAATTTTCTAGCATTGGATAAAGTAACAAAAATTAGAAAACAGCGACAGCAATAATAATAATAAACGATAGATATCTGTGTTTGAGTGTGTACTTTGAATTAGCACTTTGTGTATATGATTTCGTTGGTGGGACACTTAATATAACAATAACGAGATTGGGGCGAGTTGTTCCAATTAGATCAAACTTTAATTTCATTACCACCAGCTCGTGTTTAAGTTTGAGTGTGTGCACCGAATGGGTTATATTGATACATGATGATGGCTTAACAAGACCGGTAGCAGAACTGGACTTGTGTGTTTGGTCATCTAGGTGTCAAATGAGAAAGCCGACCGATCGATAGTCATAATCACATTCACAGTGGCCAGTGGTATGTACCGTTTCTTTCTAATCGCGGTGGTGTGTTTGTGCATGTGTGCACAATTTGAGTGTTATCGAGAGTGAGTGGATGGCTAACAGAGATTTAAACATTTTGTTTTTAGATTTGATCTAATTCGTTTGTATGAGTTTTTTTTTCAACAACCAAAAGACAAACAGTTCGACTGTGGCACACATGCAACCAATCTCACCTAATCAAAAAGAACACTCTAAACGAACGTCACACTCGTCACTTCAGTCAGTGGCAGAAGCAACACACAAGCGGGAACACACACAGATCGAGAATGCCAGTTGTGTTTGTCTTGTGTTTGCATGTCGACTCGACATTATCGATGTGGTTACTCCCGTTCACGTCTCATGTTAATCGCTTTTGCTTAAACTACTATGTGTGATGCTTTGGCAGGCCAACCATAAAATGTAATCAAAGGTGTTTAACAACAATCTTAAACTGATTGGGTTGTGCACATTCAATTGCACTTCAACGTGCAGTTTAGTTGAGTTTAGAAATGCCACAAAACAGAATTCCACGAAAAAGCTCGCTTAAATACTAGTGACTACTTGCACATGTGTGAGTGTGTGCTCCTCTTTCGTTGTCCATTAGTAGTGCACTTGCATTAGTAGGGTAACGTTTCATGACAGTGTCCAGTGTGTGCCAAATTCCGACTAACAGGACGGACCGAATTATGTTCAAATGTTAAGACAAAGGCAAAGGCACAGCATGTGCAAAGCACATTTGCACAGTTTTCTGCTCCTCTGTCCTATCATTCACACTCTGCAATTAACTCAACTAAAACATTAAAACTTTCACAGCCCCGCACGGAATCAAATGTCACCCTTCCGACCGTCCGACTGTTCTCTCTCTCTCTCTCTCTCTCTCTCTCTCTCTCTCTTCTCCCTCGGTGCCCTAATCTGTTTTTTTCAAACTCACTCTCATACTGGCTCTCAAACTCGGCGATTTGTACTACTTTGGCCTAAAGATTGTGTTCACCAAGTTGCCTCTTGCTGCTCTACTCCTAATGAGGTTGGTGAGCAACAACTTTTTGTCTGTGGCCAACGATGCAATGACACTTGTGAATAGCATCATTGTTGTGGACACTGATGTCAGCTTGTTTTATTTCGACCAACAAGAGTTCTTTTGACTGCGCCAGTCGAATCGAGCTTTTCATTGGTTGAATGTGCTTGTTCGTCGTATGCGGGAAAACATGGTTGCATTTGTCAATGACCGTTTTCAAAAATGTCACCAAACTCAAAGTGGCAATGCCTGATCTGTGCTCAACCTGTCATGACGTCCTTTCCCTTCTAGGCTCCTTTCACACCAACCTAGTTCAGCTCCAAGTTGTTCTTCCATGCCCACTCTGTGACCGGTAAGGAGACCGATTCAATATGGCCTCTTGTATTTGAGAGCATTGATACATTGTCCAATCTCACCGAACTCTGCATTGAAACTTATCATGAAATTGGCAATATTGATCAACTCCCTGCTGACGATGGATCAAACTGTGACCAAACAAACAATCTGACTCCCTGGGTCTCCTCTCTGATGTCTATTCGAAAGTTGATGCTATTTGAAATGTTGTTGGTCGCAAGTTCCCCAATTTACGATCACTTGACTTGAGCACTTTGGCTTATCTGCGAATTGATGTGCTTCTGCAAGCGCTCGTTCCACTGAAGCAACTCAAACGGGTCAGGCTTGGCTTCTCACATTTGAACTTCACCGCGACTAGCACTAGTGATCCTCAGATGGAGGGACAAGAGAACAAATTTGTTTTGCCATCCTTGAAATCTGTTTTCAAGCTCGAACTGTTCTGTTTGTCTATGCCACACTGCTGCGTACCTGAGGAAGACGATCAACAACTGCCCAAACCGCACACTGAAATGGGCATTATCCAAAATGCATTCCCCAACTTGGATACACTCGAGTTGGTCACTCACGAAGATGAGAAAGAACAGTGTTTTGGCTGTGGAATGGTTTTGGTGGAGAGCGAACATCCGCTGATTGCACTGCTGCAGAATCGACGTTATTTAGCGCACATTCGAACTCTGATGCTGCGTTATCTCAAACAAGATTTCAACGATCCAGAAGAAAACGACGCTGATGGCGATGATGATCGACGGGTGGCTCGTTACCAGGTGTACAAGTTCGAAGCGGTTGGACCGATTGTTGATGGTCCCAGAAAGATGACCCATCACTTGAGTACTATTAAGTATTGAGTTCTGTTGTATTATGTTTGTGTCTCACATTATATCAGTATCATTAAACACAAGCATTCATAAGCCCAATTATCAATTATCATTCTAATGTAATGACAATTATCAATAAACACAATAAAACTTACATTTGATCAACTATCAGTTTTGTGGGAACAGCGCCCGGATCGAGCCAATGTTGTTGTTGTTCTTGAAGGCGCGCGCCCCTCCCCCTCTTGTAATCGTGCAGTGGTTGATATATTTGGTCGACTGCCTAACTCTGGTCAAAACTGATCATCAAGCTAATTGACATGAGAGATGAGACAAGTTTGGCACTGGCCTCTGCACAAAAGATAGCGATGCGATTCCAGTCTAGAATTAGTCAAAGTTAGATTCGATTCAATTGTGCGACCTCTACTTTTTGCCTTTTTGATGGACATGCCAAAACAGTGACAGAACTTCAAAAATTTGTTCTTGTCGTGTATGCTAAATTAATTAGATAAATGTGTTAAAGTGTTCTGTCCAACTTTGACAACAGCCAATTTTATGGTTGCCATCGCGGTAGAAGGTTCGTTACACTCGGTGGTCGGCCTGATTGTAATGATCATCATCATCATTGTCGTCACCTAATAATCCATGAATATGCGTATCATAACTAAAATTCAATGTTATTGTTCAACGTTTTCACCAAGCAAAAAACATAATGACTGATGCACATTTGATTTAGAAGTTATCTGTTCAGTCTGTGTATGTCGGGCAAAATGTTATTATTGACTAGTGCAATTTCGATTGCACATTGCGCACACACTGTGTGCCACACAGTGTCGATCAGAGTGTTGCCGCAATGTAGAATGCTACCAACTGGCCAGTCGATGCAATTTGCATTATTGCAGGGTTAGGTAATTAATTCTTCTCCAGTAACCACGCCGAATCTTCTTTGAAGTTGCATGCATCTAATGCTCTAATTTTTGTGGTTATTACATGCAACTTTTACCTTTCCTAATAGTACTTTTGTATTGTGTTCAAATGTCTTGCTTACGTTGGTAGTATCTATCTTCGTTGCAATCTCTGATTGCAACGCAACTATTTCAATTCTTTACGCACCAATAGTCATCGATTCTTGTTTTGTTGCAGTGCACTAAGTTTTGATGTTGCATGCAATGGTTGTGTGCAACTAAGAGAAAATCTGGATTCCTATTCAAGATTGCAGTACATAAGAATGTTGTGTGCTAATGCAGCATGGAAATGGCCGAACACTAACAAATGCTCAATGTCTGCAGTTAATTGATTCTCGTATGGCGGTGGATTCAGAATGACGCCACCCAGACCGGGCAAACCTGACTTCTTCTGGACCTTGTTCACCTGACAAGCAAAGTAGGCATCGATCTGGCGAGCCACCTGCCGTACACCATCAGTGGCTGTTAAACATTAAGTAAACATGGTTCGTTCACCGAATAGGTAAATTTGAATATCGTTGTGGCTCGATTGTACTGCACCAGACAGTACGCCACCAATAAACAGAACACGAGCAATGATCTACATGCTTGATCAGGCTAAAGAACGATGCACTATCCGCCACATGGTATTAGGATTTGATGGGCATTGTTGAGACTGATCAACTTTCACGAATCGGTCAGTGAGTCATGGGTTGGTTCAGTAGCCTGACCGAATATAATTGAGAACGACTGGGCGAATAGATTGTTATAGGCGGATTTATCAACAATTGTGCCCAAAACTGGGACGCGGGTGCAAAGATTCGATCAAAATTCCGTGGCCAACACAATGTGCAGATCTAAGCTCGTAGTGGGGAAAGCCGTAAACGTACAACAAGCCCTCAGTGCTGTTCTCGTTGGCTTTGTCTGTGTGAATGGATGAGGAGGTAGGTTAGTCATAGCGCACAAGTACAGAGTGGCATACCAAGATGGTATATAACATAACCCTTGTGATGGAACATGTTGGCATTCTCACCCATCGCTTTCGATTGGTACAGAATGGGCGAGAGTTGCAGTGTGGAATAGTTGGGTAACCCAGGCATACACCACGGCAGTGGCCACCGCAAGGACAGTGATCAGATGCTTGTCAATAGCCCGGGCACCACAGTGTCTGTGTTGGTGGACTCTGTTTGAGTAGTGCCTCTGGTCGTTCAGCTAGCTCCTTGCTCAGTTAGATCAGTTTGTCGTCGTCGAATGGGGCACCATCGTCGGGTTCAGCCATGATGATAAGGAAGAGGGCTTGTGTCACACGAGTCGTGTGATCACAGTGGAGTGGAGGGCCAACACTGAACAGGGCTACACACTAAAATTGCATTTAAGTTACATTAAGTAGAGGGCTAAATAGTTAGCCTGTTGGGAAAGTCAGTATTATTTATATTAAACGATGGTTTAATATATTAATTTTTAAATGTAAGGACAAATTCGCGCGACCGTTACGCCAGCTGTTGAGCTAGCTTAAAACTAAATTGCATTTGCACCTCGGCCAAGACCGTATATGTCTGACCACGAACGCATTTGGCAGTGATTAGGTTGAATCTGACTGGTTGCGCCATTCCAAACCTGTCAACTTGTCTCCGATAGTCATCCACCTTGCCTCGACTGTGTTTGATTGAGTAATGGCGCCCAGTGCCATCATGATTTTCAACTCATTGGTATTGGCAACATAGAAGGCGGTCACACAGAAGCCCCCCACTGGCCATTTGCTTGAATGCCGATTGTCGATTTTGTTTAGGCCTTATCACGAGCCAGTGTCGCGTGTTTTCGCCGCCTTCGCTGTGTTTGACTTACCGCCGAGTTTGTCATAGACAGATTGGTGAGTGTCGGATTTGTTGGTTGAACCAAGCGATTTTGCACCAGCGCAGAAACACAGACACAATTTGTTCTTCATGCCACAGACGATGACACTGTTCCGATGTTGACTGGTGAATGTTGGCCTCAGATCCGACTGGATCGGCGATTAACTTGACAATCTTCACACATTTGAGAGAGAGAGAGAGAGGGAGAGAGAGATAGAGATAGAGAAAGAGAGAGAGAGAGAGAGAGAGAGAGAGAAAGGAGAGAAAGAGACAGAGAGAGAGAGAGAGAGAGAGAGAGAGAGAGAGAGAGAGAGGCAGCGGGCGAGTGTGAATTGGCCAATTACAGAACAGTGATTGGTGCTTGTCTCCCAGTCCGGCCGTGGCAGACTAAACTCATTCATTTCAAGCACACAAGCGGAATCACATATACAAATCGAGTATGCCAGTTGTGTCACTGTTGTCACTGTGTGTGAGAGAAAGAGAGAGAGAAAGAGAGAAAGAGAGAGAGAGAGAGAGAGAGAGAGAGAGAGAGGAGAGAGAGAGGGAGAGAGAGAGTGAGTGAGTGAGAGAGAGAGAGAGAGAGAGAGAGAGAGAGAGAGAGAGAGAGAGAGAGAGAGAGAGAGAGAGTGAACTCCACCATCACCGGTAGCAATATGCGATGGTCTCAGTGGTGTAGGTCAACCGAACCTGACGACGATTCTTGCACCTTTTCGCTTCTTTCCACCTCCTCCTCCTCCTCGGATCGGTTCTCCATTAGTTCGACTTTCCTCTTGAACGAACCATCATGGCCAACTTGGAACCATTGGGCGCCCGACGCAATGTCTCAATACTAAACAATCTTAAAAAACCACACGAATTTGGTCGAATCAGGACTGGGGCCGATTGTGAACCGCCGGTGCAAATTGTATGCTGTCTCATCATCACTTTGGATAGGCACATGTGGGTTTCATGTAGTAATGAGTAGAATGTGACGGTATAAAATGCAAAAAAGAGCAATGAGAAGAATAGATAGATAGATTGGGTGTGTGGGTGCTAGATGATTTGTTTGATTAGCTTCTTGTCGAATAGAAATTTAAAGAACGCCTTCGCCATCTGTTCGGGTGCAACCACGGCCGAAGTGAGAGTGGTGCAAGTCACGGATGCGACCACTTTAGGTTTCTGTCCGACTGCTGTAAACTGGCACAAACGATTCTTTGGTGTTACCAATTGATTTGTCCTGTTATCAAATTACACTCTAATAGTAGTGCACTGTGTAGTAATACTTTCGCATTCTATGTGGCCACTGATCGATTGTGTTTGTCCGCGCGCGATTGCACTCGTTGTGACTGATGCTTAGTGTTCAACCAAATGTCAAACCGTTTTCACTTGAGGCTTGTTTGATCCAAAAAAAACAATGCTCAGTGAGTTCAGCTTACTGTTGTTGTTTAATAAGCCATTATATAATAGCCAAACAATTAATAACAAATTGCCAATTGGTGCCAGTGTGGATGTATTGCAAGCAGACATGACGCTTGGTCTCGCTTGTGATGCATTTTGTGTGCCTTTTGATTCTGGACAAATATAAAATGGCTAGTAAAGTGAGAGCATCTTATTGGACTATGTCATTATCTTCAACACGGTGCACTCGGCCTCATTCGGTTGATTTAGTCACTTGTGACATTTTGGCAAGCAACGCAATGCAGAGAAGTATGCAAACACATTACGGCCTATGGAGTTTCACTAATTTTGAGGCAAATGGAATTGTTCCACTTTAACTCTGTGTGAGCTATTGGACCAAATAAAGTGAGACAGTGCATCACATGTGCTTACAAAAGGACCGATTAATGCCACTTAATGTCGTGCCGTTGACTGCAGCAAAAACTTATCAGCGAGAGAGGCCTATCAGGCAGAGTTTGAACATCTTACAGTGATGGTGTGCACGATGGTGTGATTGATGGTGGCTCATGGGTGACAACGAACAAAAGAACTTGTGCGTGCGTGCAGTCCGACATTGAAAAACTTGACGCACACTCCAGTGGTTGGCTTAAACTAGCTAGCTCTCAATCTGGCCACCTAAAATCATGAGAAATGATCGGTAACCGAATGGTGAACCAATCCACTGAATGTCATGATCTTCAGAAGCAAAAACGAAATCATCATCATCTGTGAGTGAGCAATGTTCGGAGTGAGCCATTTCGAGTGCCGCTCACTTACTCATTCGAACTGTTCGAATCGAGCACAAACGAACAATGCAGTGGTTGCGAGGAACAGTTTCGCATACACAACGCACTGACTGAGAGGCAGAGTGACACACCACCACCACGACACAAATCAATTTCAGCCGAATTGGACTATTAATGCATTGCCTCAAGTACAGTGTAAGGCATGCACATCCATCAAGTGACATGGTCTTCGAGGCCACAAAAGTCCAATCACAATGCCTAACTTAACAGTTGTCTCATTTACAAAAGTGTATTTGTGTGTTTGTGTGTTGCACATCACCCGTCTATTACATTGCAATTTGTTGGCCAAAGTTCCCATGGCTAAGGTCTTTCTGCCTAGAACGTTTGCACTGTTGGCCAACAAGCCGAGAATGACCAGATACATATTGTGCCCTTGTCAGATCGAACTGGACCTGGCAATGTTCAATGGCAATTAGTGAAAAAAGTAGTGGCCATTTCATTACACAAACCTATCCGACCGCACCGATTACCTCATCGGCTATTGCTGTTTGCTTGCAACTGGCCATCTCATAGCAGTCGGCCTGTTCGGTTCAGCTCGTCGTCTGTGTTGCCACTTTGGTTGCGACTTGGCGAGAGAGATCATCTCTGTGCTTCTCGATGTTTGCTTTGAGTTGCTTCTGCTGGATCGTCAATAGGGTTCAGCTCATTCATTCATTTCATCAATAAATCACTTGTGTGTGAAGTGACATTTATTTTTTTTATCAGTACACTCAATTAGACCAACTTGAATATCTCGAGAAGTGACTAGTCTGTTCTGTTTTCGATCGTGTGCAGAGGCAAACGGCACACAGTGAACATTTTACAATGTCCGAGTGCAATCGCTGTGTTAAGAAGTGAACTCGAGAGGAACCTCTACACAACGCGAACGCTTCGGCAGCCGAACATACATATACATTAGGGATAGGTGAACTTTCCATTTTTGAGATATAAGACTCGGCGAGCCGTAGAAAAGTTGTCAATTGGGACCAGAAACAACGTCCAGAAATTTGGTAAAGATTGGTTAAGGTTTAGGTGGGCAGACTCGTCCCAGAATGCTGGAACAGGGCCATTTTTACGAGTTTCCATACTAACATTGGGCTTCACTGCACGATATCGGTTCAAAATGGCGGATTTTATGATTGATCCTTATAAAGCACTTCATAAGCTTTCCAAATCACTGACCAATGTCAAATTTGGTCAACTAGGTCAAAAGTTATGACCAAAAAACCAAATTGGCAACATTGAATGTGTGCTTCCAATGCTTTCCCAATGCTACAATGGGCAAATTTTGAGATTTCTTGTTTAGCGTGTTTTGAGATATAATCTCGGGGTTTCTGATATGGAAACGATCCATTTGCCTTCTAAGAGCATATAGGAAATTTTAGGTAGGGTCATAGAGTACCAAAATCCATGAAAACGGTCCAAAATCAATTAAGCTATTCAAAAGTTTTAATTTACCCTAAAATATCAACTATATTATACTGACTAATTCAACGGTGAGAATCCAGTGGTTTATTGATTAGAAAGCCATGAAACCCAAAACGGTACTATGAGATAGTGATTTTGGGGTTTTTTGGTTTATGACTAACCACCAATTGGTGGTTCGGGATTATCTCCAAATGGTGACTCGGGTTCATACCCTAATTGGTGGTTCGGGATTATCCCCAAATGGTGACTCGGGTTCATACCCTAATTGGTGGTTCGGGATTATCCCCAAATGGTGACTCGGGTTCATACCCTAATTGGTGGTTCGGGATTATCCCCAAATGGTGACTCGGGTTCATACCCTAATTGGTGGTTCGGGATTATCCCCAAATGGTGACTCGGGTTCATACCCTAATTGGTGGTTCGGGATTATCCCCAAATGGTGACTCGGGTTCATACCCTAATTGGTGGACATGAACCAGCAACTCAATTGGTGGATAAGAACTAGCAACCCAATTGGTGGATAAGAACCAGCAACCCAATTGGTGGATAAAAACCAGCAACCCAATTGGTGGATAAGAACTAGCAACCCAATTGGTGGATAAGAACCAGCAACCCAATTGGTGGACATGAACCAGCAACTCAATTGGTGGATAAGAACTAGCAACCCAATTGGTGGATAAGAACCAGCAACCCAATTGGTGGATAAAAACCAGCAACCCAATTGGTGGATAAGAACTAGCAACCCAATTGGTGGATAAGAACTAGCAACCCAATTGGTGGATAAGAACCAGCAACTCAATTGGTGGACATGAACCAGCAACCCAATTGGTGGATAAGAACCAGCAACCAAATTGGTAGATAAGAACTAGCAACCCAATTGGTAGATAAGAACTAGCAACCCAATTGGTGGATAAGAACCAGCAACCCAATTGGTGGATAAGAACCAGCAACCCAATTGGTGGATAAGAACCAGCAACTCAATTGGTGGACATGAACCAGCAACCAAATTGGTAGATAAGAACTAGCAACCCAATTGGTGGATAAGAACTAGCAACCCAATTGGTGGATAAGAACCAGCAACTCAATTGGTGGATAAGAACCAGCAACCCAATTGGTGGATAAGAACCAGCAACTCAATTGGTGGATAAAAACCAGCAACTCAATTGGTGGATAAGAACTAGCAACCCAATTGGTGGACATGAACCAGCAACTCAATTGGTGGATAAGAACCAGCAACTCAATTGGTGGACATGAACCAGCAACCCAATTGGTGGATAAGAACTAGCAACCCAATTGGTGGACATGAACCAGCAACTCAATTGGTGGACATGAACCAGCAACCCAATTGGTGGATAAGAACTAGCAACCCAATTGGTGGACATGAACCAGCAACTCAATTGGTGGATAAGAACCAGCAACCCAATTGGTGGACATGAACCAGCAACCCAATTGGTGGATAAAAACCAGCAACCCAATTGGTGGATAAGAACTAGCAACCCAATTGGTGGATAAGAACCAGCAACTCAATTGGTGGACATGAACCAGCAACCCAATTGGTGGATAAGAACTAGCAACCCAATTGGTGGACATGAACCAGCAACCAAATTGTGGGATAAGAACCAGCAACTCAATTGGTGGACATGAACCAGCAACCCAATTGGTGGATAAGAACCAGCAACCAAATTGTGGGATAAGAACCAGCAACTCAATTGGTGGACATGAACCAGCAACCCAATTGGTGGATAAGAACTAGCAACCCAATTGGTGGATAAGAACTAGCAACCCAATTGGTGGATAAGAACTAGCAACCCAATTGGTGGATAAGAACTAGCAACCCAATTGGTGGATAAGAACCAGCAACCCAATTGGTGGATAAGAACTAGCAACCCAATTGGTGGATAAGAACCAGCAACCCAATTGGTGGATAAGAACTAGCAACCCAATTGGTGGATAAGAACTAGCAACCCAATTGGTGGATAAAAACCAGCAACCCAATTGGTGGATAAGAACTAGCAACCCAATTGGTGGATAAAAACCAGCAACCCAATTGGTGGATAAGAACTAGCAACCCAATTGGTGGATAAGAACCAGCAACCCAATTGGTGGATAAGAACTAGCAACCCAATTGGTGGATAAGAACCAGCAACCCAATTGGTGGATAAAAACCAGCAACTCAATTGGTGGATGAGGTTCATCAACCCGTTTAAGGTTTAGAGCCAGCAGATTATTTGGGATCACTACCGAAAGTCCATAAACACGAACCACCATTTAGAGGCTGCTCACTAACCACCATGCCACAAATTCACCATCTACAAGCGACATATAGGATTTCCTAGTCGGCAAATTCAAGAACCACTATCACCACTAGTTTCACCACCTTATGTTAATACCCACCAAATCCAAAAAATCAATTGTAAAATCAAATCCAACTGATCATATGGGATTCCAGATCCATTTATTGTGAGTTAGGACCTAATTTAAAATCTTCTGAGTCCATTTATTGTGAGTTAAAATTAAATTTAAAATAACACGTTTAAAAATAATTATCTGCCCGATATATTGATGATTTGGCCCACTTTGGACCGTATTCCAAGTTCCTAGACCCAAAAGACTTTACTCAAACAATTTAGTAATTTACTAAGACACTCTTAGAAGACAAATAGACCGTTTCCATATCAGAAACCCCGAGATTATATCTCAAAACACGCTAAACAAGAAATGTCAAAATTTGCCCATTGTAGCATTGGGAGAGCATTGGAAACACACATTCAATGTTGCCAAATTGGTTTTTTGGTCATAACTTTTGACCTAGTTGACCAAATTTGACATTGGACAATGATTTGGAAAGCTTATGAAGTGCTTTATAAGGATCGATCATAAAATCCACCATTTTGAACCGATATCGTGCAGTGAAGCCCAATGTTAGTATGGAAACTCGTAAAAATGTCCCTGTTCCAGCATTCTGGGACAAGTCTGCCCACCTAAACCTTAACCAATCTTTGCCAAATTTCTGGAGGTTGTTTCTGGTCGCAATTGACAACTTTTCTACGGCTCGCCGATTCTTATATCTCAAAAATGGAAAGTTCACCTATCCCTAATATACATGTATATTTGCTGCAGTCAAGAAGAGGAGAGAAACGCACAAAGTGCAACCAATAAACGAAATGAGCGACAACGAAACCGAGAGACTTTTCATCTCGTTCTCTCTCGTTGGTTTGTGAGTGTCGCGCTATTGAAGTTTGTGCATTTGTGGATGGTTGTCAAATGCTGCTTGTTTAGCAGAAGAAAGCTTATATTACTGATATGTTGACTTGTTAATTAATATTATTTGATTAACAATTTTTTGTTCAAGTGACAAAGTGCGCTCAATGTACACAATCCATGATAAGGATGCAAACTGATAGCGAAAGAACAATAAGACCGATTCGAACTACTTCAACAAAATCGACTTTGGTGTTGGTGTGTGTGTGCCTGTCGGTCTGTCACTCACTGTTATTTGTTTTTGTGTGATACAATGTAAAAACACAATGTTAATTCAAATGTGGCTCTTTCTGTTTCTGTGAATCACAAGCGTTGACCCACAGGTCCAATTGTTTGTGTGTAACATCAAACAAATGCAACTTGATAATTTACGATGGAGTACACAGAGTTCGGAAATTTTCACAAACACACAAACATTGACAACAAATGGACAAGTGAATGTCACACGGTGCACACCAGTCGGGCAATTTAGTGTTTGAAAATCTCACATTGTCTATTACACTTGCAACTTGCCACTGGTGAATTTCTCTCTTTCTTTCTCTCTCTCTCTCTCTCTCTCTCTCTCTCTCTCTCTCTCTCTCTCTCTCTCTCTCTCTCTCTCTCTCATGACAAATTGACAGGTGATGCCTATCATAATCATGATATGATACAATCAAACCAGCTCAAACAACCAACACACCCCAACTCAAGAACTAAAGTGAGTGTGTGTGTGTAGAGAGAGAGAGAGAGAGAGAGAGAGAGAGAGAGAGAGAGAGAGAGAAGAGAGAGAGAGAGAGAGAGAGAGAGAGAGAGAGAGAGAGAGAGAGGGAGGCAACGGGCGAATGTGAATGCGCTCGATAGTTGGCTTCTGTTGTTTTGCTCAAGTGATAAACTCGATTTTGGCAATATTTATTACCAATTACAGAACAGTGATCGGTGCTTGTCTCAAAGTCCGGCCGTGGCATACTAAATTAATTCATTTCACTAATGCTCGCTAAAACATAACACGCGACATTCACTGACTCACTCGAGTGATCATACAGTGCACACAGACACGTTCGTCAACGCGATTTGATGGTGGCTAATTAATTAGCACTCTGTACTGTTCGTCTGACTAGTAAGTGATAACTTTCATTTTTATGTATCATTTGGAGCATCATTTCCATTCATGATTATCCAATGGTCGGTTTGTCATGCTTGCAAATGATCGAGTCCGTCTGATAGTCAATACTTCTAGTGTTGCACACTATCAATCAACCAAGTAGATTATGCCAAATGTATGTTGAGAGTAGTGCATCAGGGACATTAGTCTCGTGGTGGTGTTGTGTTGCTTTGTTGCATTGGTTTGGTCGGTTGTCGCAGTTGTCCACTCGTTGGCTTTGTGATCCAACGATGTGCCTAATGATGCCATTTTATTATGCCAATCGTTTGAGCCATTTGAGCGAATGCAAATGATTGTGAGGATACTCGCCGGTGCATCCAACAACAACACGAGGCAATATTTGCATGATGGTCAATGACGAATGACACGCACACACACAGCCGTTCGGGCATATGTTCAACATATTATGTTGCTTGCTTAAAACAATAAGCCAAACCGTTTCCACTGGATGCTTGTCTGATCCATAACAAGCAATGCTCACTGAGTTTAATTTACTGTTGTTGTTCAATTAGCCAAACACAAAGAGCAACAATTAACAACAAATTGACCATAGGTGCCAGTGTTGATGTATTGCAAGCAGACATGACGCATTGACTCGCCATTTGATGCTATTTTGTGTGCCTTTTGATTCAGGTCAAATAGAAAGTTGAAAGTAATGTGAGAGAATCTTATTGGCACTTGTCATCATCAGCTCCAACACAGCGCACTTGGTTTAATTCGATTGATTTAGTCATTCGTGAGCCAATGGCTTACCATTCGGCCAAGCGAGACAATGCAGTGAAGTATGCAACCACATTACGGCCTATGGAGTTCCACTGATTTCGAGGCAAATGGAATTGTTCCACTCTCACTCTGTGTGAGCCATTGAGCCAAACAAAGTGAGACAGTGATCTGACAAATTAACAAACCAAGTCTGTCCTCTCTGTCCGGCAGAGTTTGGACATCTTACACAGCTGCACAATGGTACCAAGTCTGTGATGACCTCTTGATGTCAACGAACAAAGTTGAACATTGCATTTTGTTGTAAGCAATAAAACGCGACACACACACACACACACACACAGCGGTGTGGTACATTAAACGAATTAGGCCTAATTGTGATGGCCACCCAATGTGGTCAAACCAGAAAACAGCAGATGCCAAATTAGTCCACTGACACTCAGGCCCAACCTGCGTGGTGCAAGTTGTGCGCATCAAGGCGCGAATTATTGTACTTGCCAATCGAACCAGTCACGTTCACCACTGCACCACCACATTAGCTGCGATGTTGGTTTCAAGTAACTCCAAACTGAACCGACTGTCGGTCTATTGTGTCCGTGCACTGTCCCACTTGAAGCGATGTTGTGGCTAAATCCCGTCACCGCTCGAAATCGAACGATTTATTAATCTCAATTGAACAATAGCGTTATTAATTGAACGTACACTTTTTACTCGCTGTTCGTCCGGTACTCTCACTCCCGTCGTGTCAGTCCTTTCAGTGTCTGTGTCTATTAAGGCTATTAAAAAGTTAGACAAATCAATGAAAAACTAGTGCGCGCAATCATCACCATCACAATCATTCGTTCATTCATTCGTTTGTTCGTTTGTTTGTTCGTTCAATGTGAAAACAATTCCCATTTGAACGGAACTTGCAATCACACATTCGAACACAGACACACACACACGAAAACCACACTCGTTAACCAATTCTCTATGCAGACGAATTAGTTTGAAACGTTCTAATCATCACTATCACAAATAGCAACAACAGGAACAGCAATAACAATCGCTGCACACCGAGACAAGACAAGTCAAGCAAGGCACACGCATTCAGATTAATGATTGCCAGTGTTGGAGAGTGTTGTGTGTTTGTTTGTCATTGTCATTTCTCATTTTTAATGGCATTCCTAACAATTGAAGTGCTATTGAATCTTCTCATCAGTAAACAAGCAGACCCAATGTTAAATTGTGCCTTTGGCGGACAGCGTGATTCTATGTGCCACACATCAAATGCAGTTAGTGTCAATGAGCGTGGAGCTGTGCTGTGTCATTGCACTTAAATGCACGTCCACACATTTCGCTCAACTCTATCTAAAGATGCTTTTAAACAATGAATTCATAATATAAAAAATGAACTCACGAAACTGTTACAATTTAATTTGAACAGAAGGGATATTGCTCATTTACGCACAACAATCGAACGTGATTGTGCTCAAATCATCTCTCTCGGTGTCCACATTTACTTCTTCTTTTCGATTCTCTCTCGCAATTTAGTTCGATGTGCCCTCTTTACAGTGGCAGTCGATGTGATAATGATAATAATGATTCACATGTGTGTGTGTGTGTGTGTGTGTGTGTGTGTGTGTGTGTGTGTGTGTGTGTGTGTGTGTGTGTGTGTGTGTGTGTGTGTGTGTGTGTGTGTGTGTAGGCACTGAATGAGTCAGATTGGTACATGATGATGGCGATGATGATGATGACTAAACAAGACCGGTAGCTGAACTGGACTTGTGTGTTTGGCATCAAGATGTCAAATGTGAAAGTCGACCGATCGACAGTTCACCGTCATAATGACACTCACAATGGCCAGTGGTATGTCCCTTCTCCTACTACTCGCGGTGGTGTGTGTGTGCATGTGTGCACAATTTGAGTGTTATGAATAGTGAGTCGATGGCTAACAGAGATTTAAACTTTTTGTTTTTAAATTTGATTTAATTTGTTTGTCTGGGTTTTATATGTAACAACCAAAGACAAACTGTTCTACAGTGGCACACAGGCAACCAATCTCGCCTAATCAAAGTGAACACTCTAAAAGAACCCTCAAATGGAGGTCACACTAGGCAATTCAGTAAGTGGCAGAAGCAGCACACAAGCGGGATCATATATACAAATCGAGTATGCCAGTTGTGCCAGTGATATGTTGGTCTCTCTCTCTCTCTCTCTCTCTCTCTCTCTCTCTCTCTCTCTCTCTCTCTCTCTCTCTCTTTCTCTCTCTCTCTCTCTCTCTCTCTCTCTCTCTCTCTCTCTCTCTCTCTCTCTCTCTCTCTCTCTCTCTCTCTCTCTCTCTCTCTCTCTCTCTCTCTCTCTCTCTCTCTCTCTCTCACACACACACACACACTCATTGTGTGCTGTTGTGGTGTTTGTTCGAGTGATCACGAGCAACGATCACTCGAACACTTTTGCACAAAGCAGAAACTTATAATTAGAAGTGATTTGTTTGGTCTGTATTTGTTGGGCGAGTTTGTAGGCCAAATAGCGCGCGCCAAAGGCCAACTGGCTTAGTGTGCACACAGGCATTCATGCAGACATGAGAATGATGATTACGATTGTACCTTGCACTCGATTTAAATATCTAAACATTTCACATTCAATCACATTGTCTTGACACAAAAACATACCAATTTCTAAACATCAAAGAACTGTGTCCACCAGCACTGACGGACTGCACTTGGTGTGTGCGATATGTCCTTTGGTGCACTAGTCAAATTACCATTTGCATCTGCATCGACCCCTGTGAATTGAATATTATTTCTGTAAGGAATGGACCGAAATGAAATTGAATGTTAAGTTTTAGTTCAAATTAGAACAGTGTGAATAAACTCAGACTGAACTCTCACAGGCGCTGCACTGTTCGCGTTATGAAATTCTTTGTGAGTGTGTGTGTGTGCTTGTGCAGATCAACGTCTGCAATTTTCTGTTTAAATGAAGATGCTGACGGCCTCTAGTTGAGCACAAATTTAACTTCAAACATGCCAATGTGTGCATAAATATGCATTTCACATTGCAACTCGATTTCGAATGTTCTAAATAAAATTGCATGTTATTATTGACTAGTGCAATTTCGATTGCACATTGCGCACACACTGTGTGCCACACAGAGCTGATCAGAGTGTTGCCGCAATGAAGAATGCTACCCACTGGCCAGTCGATGCAATTTGCATTGTTGCAGGGATAGGTAATTAATTCTTCTCCAGTAACCACGCTGAATCTTCTTTGAAAGTTGCATGGCAAAGCTCTAATTTTTGTGGTTATTACATGCAACTTTTACCTTTCCTAATAGTACTTTTGTATGTGTTCAAATGTCTTGCTTACGTTGGTAGTATCAATCTTCGTTGCAATCTCTGATTGCAACGCAACTATTTCAATTCTTTACGCACCAATAGTCATCGATTCTTGTTTTGTTGCAGTGCACTAAGTTTTGATGTTGCATGCAATGGTTGTGTGCAACTAAGAGAAAATCTGGATTCCTATTCAAGATTGCAGTACATAAGAATGTTGTGTGCTAATGCAGCATGGAAATGGCCGAACACTAACAAATGCTCAATGTCTGCAGTTAATTGATTCTCGTATGGCGGTGGATTCAGAATGACGCCACCCAGACCGGGCAAACCTGACTTCTTCTGGACCTTGTTCACCTGACAAGCAAAGTAGGCATCGATCTGGCGAGCCACCTGCCGTACACCATCAGTGGCTGTTAAACATTAAGTAAACATGGTTCGTTCACCGAATAGGTAAATTTGAATATCGTTGTGGCTCGATTGTACTGCACCAGACAGTACGCCACCAATAAACAGAACACGAGCAATGATCTACATGCTTGATCAGGCTAAAGAACGATGCACTATCCGCCACATGGTATTAGGATTTGATGGGCATTGTTGAGACTGATCAACTTTCACGAATCGGTCAGTGAGTCATGGGTTGGTTCAGTAGCCTGACCGAATATAATTGAGAACGACTGGGCGAATAGATTGTTATAGGCGGATTTATTAACAATTGTGCCCAAAACTGGGACGCGGGTGGAAAGATTCGATCAAAATTCCGTGGCCAACACAATGTGCAGATCTAAGCTCGTAGTGGGGAAACGTAAACGTACAACAAGCGATTCGCCCTCAGTGCTGTTCTCGTTGGCTTTGTCTGTGTGAATGGATGAGGAGGTAGGTTAGTCATAGCGCACAAGTACAGAGTGGCATACCAAGATGGTATATAACATAACCCTTGTGATGGAACATGTTGGCATTCTCACCCATCGCTTTCGATTGGTACAGAATGGGCGAGAGTTGCAGTGTGGAATAGTTGGGTAACCCAGGCATACACCACGGCAGTGGCCACCGCAAGGACAGTGATCAGATGCTTGTCAATAGCCCGGGCACCACAGTGTCTGTGTTGGTGGACTCTGTTTGAGTAGTGCCTCTGGTCGTTCAGCTAGTTCCTTGCTCAGTTGGATCAGTTTGTCATCGTCGAATGGGGCACCATCGTCGGGTTGAGTCATGATGATAAGGAGAAGGGCTTGTGTCACTCGAGTCGTGTGATCACGGTGGAGTGGAGGGCCAACACTGAACAGGGCTACACACTAAAATTGCATTTTAAGATAAATTAAGTAGATGGGTAAATTGTGAGTCTGTTGGGAAAGTTATTATTATTTATATTAAACAATGCTTTAATATATTAATTTTTTAAGTGTATGGACAAATTGGCGCGACCACGACGCCAGCTGTTGATCTAGCTTCAAACTAAATGGCATTTGCACCTCGGCCTCGACCGTGTAAGCCTTGCCTGACCACGAACGCATTTGGCAGTGATTAGGTTGAATATGATTGGTCGCGCCATTCCAAACCAGTCAACTTGTCTCCGATATTCATTCACCTTGCTTCGACTGTGTATGATTGAGTAATGGCGCCCAGTGCCATCATGATTTTCAACTCATCGGCATCGGCAACATTGACGGCGGTCACACCGAAACCCCCACTTTCCATTGACTTGATTGCCGATTGTCGATTTTGTTTAGGGCTTATCACGAGCCAGTGTCGCGTGTTTTCGCCGCCTTCGCCTGTGTTCGACTTATGGCAGAGTTTTTCATAGACAGATTGATGAGTGTCTGATTTGTTGATTGAACCAAGCGATTTTGCACCAGCACAGAAACACAGACACAATTTGTTGTTCATGCCATAGATGATGACACTGTTCCGATGTTGACTGGAGAATGTTGGCTTCAGATCCGACTGGACAGGCGATTAACTTGACAATCTTCCCACATTTGAGAGAGAGAGAGAGAGAGAGAGAGAGAGAGAGAGAGAGAGAGAGAGAGAGAGAGAGAGAGAGGAGAGAGAGAGAGAGAGAGAGAGAGAGAGAGAGAGAGAGAGGCAGCGGGCGAGTGTGAATTGGCCAATTACAGAACAGTGATTGGTGCTTGTCTCCCAGTCCGGCCGTGGCAGACTAAACTCATTCATTTCAAGCACACAAGCGGAATCACATATACAAATCGAGTATGCCAGTTGTGTCACTGTTGTCACTGTGTGTGAGAGAAAGAGAGAGAGAAAGAGAGAGAGAGAGAGAGAGAGAGAAAGAGAGAGAGAGTGAGAGGAGAGAGGGAGAAGAGAGAGAGAGAGAGAGAGAGAGAGAGAGAGAGAGAGAGAGAGAGAGAGAGAGAGAGAGAGAGAGAGAGAGAGAGAGAGAGAGAGAGAGAGAGAGAGAGAGAGAGAGAGAGAGAGAGAGAGAGAGAGAGAGAGAGTGAACTCCACCATCCCCGGTAGCAATATGCGATGGTCTCAGTGGTGTAGGTCAACCGAACCAGACGACGATTCTTGCACCTTTTCGCTTCCTTCCACCTCCACCTCCTACTCCTCCTCGGATAGCTTCTCCATTAATTCGACTTTCCTCTTGAACGACATCATGGCCAACTTTGAACCATTGGGCGCCCGACGCAGTGTCTCAATACTAAACAATCTTAAAAACCACACGAATTTGGTCGAATCCGGACTGGGGCCGATTGTGAACCGCCTGTGCACATTGTGTGCTGTCTCATCATCACTTTTGATAGGCACATGTGGGTTACATGTAGTAATATGTGTAGAATGTGACGGTATAAAATGCAAAATGAGAGCAATGAGTAGAATAGATAGATAGATTGGGTGTGTGGGTATTAGATGATAGATGGTTGATTAGCTTCTTGTCGAATAGAAAGTCAAAGAACGCCTTCCTCCATCTGTTCGGGTGCCTCCATTCGAGGTTAGTGACAAATGCCTGGCAGAGTAGTGATGCTCGACTTTTTGACCAGATTGTTATAGGTCACCTCGAACACTGGTTATTGACCGGATCCTCAGGACCGTATAGAAAGTGTAGTGTTACAGGCGAGAGGCGCAGTGCACTGACCCATCATGACATCAACAGATCGATTTGCACTGTGTGTCTGCCTGGCAATAACTGACGGTGAGCGATGGCCGAATGTTATTGATATCCAGTGGTCTGAGAATGGATGAATTTTCCTAGGAATAATTTGTTAATGAAAGAAGCACACCCACACTCGACCAGATCGAGTTCAATGCAATCGATGGTGGTTGTGGTGTTCGTGTGTCGGTATGCGTGTGCCTATGCCGCCATTACTCAATTAATACGCTTATCACCATTTGTGTTGCCTCAGTTAGCATTTCAGTGTTTGATGCACTGTCGTGATTCACCTCGAGTTAGTGCAGAGATAGTTTGCAATTGCTTATTTGGGTAATAACAGTGAATGAACACTGAATACTCGGCACAAAGGTCACTTGTCCAGTGGTGATGCAGGTCGATGAGGCACATGGTGCACACCAGTAGGGCCATTTAGTGTTGGACTCGAGTGGTTATCCAAACTGGCAGCACAATTATAGTTCCATTAGCACAGACAGCGTCAAATGGCAGCTATACGGCACTGATTAAGGTTTAATTTGGTTTCTTTCATAACTACACACTCGACATTGCCGAACCACTATTGTCCCGGCAACCACGGCCGAAGTGAGAGTGGTGCAAGTCACGGATGCGACCACTTTAGGTTTCTGTCCGACTGCTGTAAACTGGCACAAACGATTCTTTGGTATTACCAATTGATTTGTCCTGTTATCAAATTACACTCTAATAGTAGTGCACTGTGTAGTAATACTTTCGCATTCTATGTGGCCACTGATCGATTGTGTTTGTCCGCGCGCGATTGCACTCGTTGTGACTGATGCTTAGTGTTCAACCAAATGTCAAACCGTTTTCACTTGAGGCTTGTTTGATCCAAAAAAAACAATGCTCAGTGAGTTCAGCTTACTGTTGTTGTTTAATAAGCCATTATATAATAGCCAAACAATTAATAACAAATTGCCAATTGGTGCCAGTGTGGATGTATTGCAAGCAGACATGACGCTTGGTCTCGCTTGTGATGCATTTTGTGTGCCTTTTGATTCTGGACAAATATAAAATGGCTAGTAAAGTGAGAGCATCTTATTGGACTATGTCATTATCTTCAACACGGTGCACTCGGCCTCATTCGGTTGATTTAGTCACTTGTGACATTTTGGCAAGCAACGCAATGCAGAGAAGTATGCAAACACATTACGGCCTATGGAGTTTCACTAATTTTGAGGCAAATGGAATTGTTCCACTTTAACTCTGTGTGAGCTATTGGACCAAATAAAGTGAGACAGTGCATCACATGTGCTTACAAAAGGACCGATTAATGCCACTTAATGTCGTGCCGTTGACTGCAGCAAAACTTATCAGCGAGAGAGGCCTATCAGGCAGAGTTTGAACATCTTACAGTGATGGTGTGCACGATGGTGTGATTGATGGTGGCTCATGGGTGACAACGAACAAAAGAACTTGTGCGTGCGTGCAGTCCGACATTGAAAAACTTGACGCACACTCCAGTGGCTTGCTCAAATTAGCTAGCTCTCAGCCTGGCAACCTAAAATCATGTGGTATGATCGGTAACCGAATGGTGGACATCCACTGAATGTCATTATCTTCAGAGGCAAAAAAGAAATCATCACCATCTGTGAGTGAGCACTGTTCTGAGTGAGCCATTTCGAGTGCCTCTCACTCACACATTCGAACTGTTCGAATCGAACAATAACGAACAACGCAGTGGTTGCGAGGAACAGGCTCGCACACACCAACACAGACAGAGAAACAGAGTTACTGCACCACCACGACACAAATCAATTCCAGCCGAATTGGACTATTAAGGCATTGCCTCAAGTACAGTGTAAGGCATGCACACCAAGTGACATGGTCTTCGAGGGCCTCGAATCGAGACCGTAAAGGTCCAATCACAATGCCTAAGTGAACAGTTATCTCATTTACAAAAGTGTATTTGTGTGTTGCACATCACCCGACCATTATATTGCAATTAGTTGGCCAAAGTTCCGATGGCCAAGGTTTTTCTTCCTAGAACGTCTGCACTGTTGGCCAACAAGCCGAGTATGACCAGATACATATTGTGCCCTTGTCAAATCGAACTGGACCTGGCAATGTTCAATGGCAATTAGTGAAAAAAGTAGTGGCCATTTCATTACACAAACCTATCCGACCGCACCGATTACCTCATCGGCCATGACTTGAAAGTGTTGGTTTGCAACTGGCCATCTTATAGCAGTCGGCTTGTTCGGTTCAGCTCGTGGTCTGTGTTGCCACTTTGGTTGCGACTTGGCAAGAGAGATCATGAGCGCTCATCTATGTGCTTCTCGATGTCTGCTATGAGTTGCCTCTGCTTGATCGTCAATAAGGTTTAGCTAATTTATTCATTTCATCAACAGATCACTTGTGTATGCAGTGTGACATTTATTTTTTTATCAGTACACTCAATTAGACCAACTTGAATATCTCGAGAAGAGACAGTCTGTACTATTTTCAATCTTTTACAGAGGCAATCGGCACACCGTGAACATTTACAACTACCGAGTGCTTTCGCTCTATGAAGAAAAGAACTCGAAAGGAACACAACGCGAACGCTTTGGCAGCCGATCATACATATACATGTATATTTGCTGCAGTCAAGAAGAGGAGAGAAACGCACAAAGTGCAACCAATAAACGAAATGAGCGACAACGAAACCGAGAGACTTTTCATCTCGTTCTCTCTCGTTGGTTTGTGAGTGTCGCGCTATTGAAGTTTGTGCATTTGTGGATGGTTGTCAAATGCTGCTTGTTTAGCAGAAGAAAGCTTATATTACTGATATGTTGACTTGTTAATTAATATTATTTGATTAACAATTTTTTGTTCAAGTGACAAAGTGCGCTCAATGTACACAATCCATGATAAGGATGCAAACTGATAGCGAAAGAACAATAAGACCGATTCGAACTACTTCAACAAAATCGACTTTGGTGTTGGTGTGTGTGTGCCTGTCGGTCTGTCACTCACTGCTATTTATTTTTTGTGTGATACAATGTAAAACTCAATGTTAATTCAAATGTGGCGCATTCTGTTTCTGTGAATCAAAAGCGTTGACCCACAGGTCCAATTGTTTGTGTGTAACATCAAACAAATGCAACTCGATAATTTACGATGGAGTACACAGAGTTCGGAAATTTTCACAAACACACAAACATTGACACCAAATGGACAAGTGAATGTCACACGGTGCACACCAGTCGGGCAATTTAGTGTTTGAAAATCTCACATTGTCTATTACACTTGCAACTTGCCACTGGTGAATTTCTCTCTTCCTTCTCTCTCTCTCTCTCTCTCTCTCTCTCTCTCTCTCTCTCTCTCTCTCTCTCTCTCTCTCTCTCTCTCTCTCTCTCTCTCTCTCTCATGACAAATTGACAGGTGATGCCTATCATAATCATGATATGATACAATCAAACCAGCTCAAACAACCAACACACCCCAACTCAAGAACGAAAGTGAGTGTGTGTGTAGAGAGAGAGAGAGTGAAAGAGGGAGAGAGAGAGAGAGAGAGAGAGAGAGAGAGAGAGAGAGAGAGAGAGAGAGAGAGAGAGAGAGAGAGAGAGAGAGAGAGAGAGGGGAGGCAACGGGCGAATGTGAATGCGCTCGATCGTTGGCTTCTGTTGTTTTCCTCAAGTGATAAACTCGATTTTGGCAATATTTATTGGCCAATTACAGAACAGTGATCGGTGCTTGTCTCAAAGTCCGGCCGTGGCAGACTAAATTAATTCACTAATGCATAACATAACACGCGATATTCACTGACTCACTGATCATTCAGTGCACACAGACACGTTCGTCAACGCGATTTGATTGTGGCTAATTAATTAGCACTCTGTACTATTCGTCTGACCAGTAAGTGATAACTTTCATTTTCATGTATCATTTAGAGCATCATTGTCATTCATCACTTCGATCGACACTCGGAAAAGTTCAAATTGTCTAACTGCAATAGGCTTCGATTTGTGTCAATTGGAGTGGGTTAGTACCAAGGCCAAGGCCTAGTACCAACTGGGTACATACTTGACATACTGCCAAGTGGTCAGTCAAATGTCGAATAAGCAAACCTTGTCCTGTGCACCAATTAGATTTTCAGATTCATATGCTTGAGATCCGTGAATGAGATCATGAGAACATTAGACAGCAGGCAAGAGTAACGCAAACATACATGAACTTGTCATCAGTTTAACAAATGAGAACAACAAATATACAAGCAATACACAAATATGTACTGAATTATTCGCAAACACACACAGTTGTAGTCACTTACCTTCTCATTTGTTGCCACTGATGGGTGCACTAATGTCCCCACTTGTAGATGCAACATTAATGACAGAACTGGATTTCATCCTTTTCCAAATTTTCGATTGCGGATTAGAACACAACAAACTCCAAATCGAAAACAAAACATATGTATTAGCAGATGAAGTCTTTGTGAGAGAATGTGTCTTGGACTGGCACACATAGCCACCTACAGAACGGGCAGACATGTAAACTACAAACTCGACTCACACTTTCTACTCTTACTGTGTTTTGTCCAAATTGCGTTTAAAAATTTCCGAGAGAAAGAAAGAGAGAGAGAGAGAGAGAGAGGATCGGTGTGTGTGCGAGTTGTGTCGGTGGTCACTGACAGATTGCACTCATTCACCGATCAATTCCATGGGATTCAGTCTTCACTCATTGATTAGCTCCTTGATTAATTACACAGACAGATCTAATTGATCGATTGATCGATGTGATCGTTGCAAGTCAAATATCCAATTTCCACCATCACCACCACCGGGCAGTAGCATCACAAACAAGTTGTATGTGCTGTGCTGTGTGTATTATGTCTCTCAATCGCACAATTAATCCACAATTGTTGTGCAATTCGGCTGATTTTGCCCGGATAAGAGCAAACAAGAAACAAATCTAATAATAACAACAAAAACTACAACGGTCAAGTGTACAGATAGGATACAGTAAGAATACAATCACTGAGCACTACTAATTAGCACCAATCAATGCTGCTGTATTGCTCACTTAATCAATTGCCCACGAACGATCAAGCGACTCGTCTAATGAATTCGGCGAACGAGACAAATTAGACAAATTATCGGTCAAGGGAATGAGCAAATTTGAACAGCCATACTACGGTGACTAGTGAGTTGCAGTTGGGCTAGTCTTCAGTGGTGTCGGTTGCAAGACAAAAAATAAATAAAGCTGACCATATTGACCAGTGGTCAGTTAGTCAGTACTTTGTCCTCTATGCACCAAGAACAATGCAATGTGCCTATTTTTGTGCCTAGTTTATTAAAACATATCGATGACCAGTGACCACAAGTGAGCAATGGTCAGTCAAATTGTACTGCACCAAATGGACCACATCGTTCACACTATCAATCAGTGTGTAACGGAACACACAATTACAACACGAACACGTTTACTGTTCACCCTTCTCTGTTTGCGCCATTTATGTCCGATTATCAATAATAATAATTGAGCTATTACCTCTTTGTGGTCTCGTGAGTGCCCTTCTTCTTCTACTTCTTCTCTCGATCTACTAAGAACTTAGTGCCATTCCTCACTGCCTCAGTAAGTCGTGTTCTGTTCGCGTTCGCGTTCTGTGGGGCTTCTGCGATTTTATGGTTTTGCGAACACTCTCCCGGTAAAATCACTTTGGCTTTTGGACAGAGAGAGAGAGAGAGAGAGAGAGAGAGAGAGAGAGAGAGAGAGAGAGAGCTGATAGGTAGAGATGAGGACTAGTGTGCAGTGCAGTGAATATGATAGTACGCCACCAATAAACACAACACGAGCGGTTGTTGAATCTGGAGGGTTCCTTCGTAGATCTGGAAGATCGCGCATCAGCTTCTCGACCGGGAATTCAGCATTGAAGCCCGCACCACCAAAGATCTGCACAGCATCGGTGGCGCACTTGTTGGCCACATCACCAGCCCAGCACTTGGCAATCGAGACCCTGTAGGTGTTGCGGCGGCCCTGTTCAAACTCCCACGCAGATCTATAGTAGGCCATTCGAGAGGTCTCGATGCCGATGGCCATGTCCGCGAGCATGAACTGCACAGCTTGGTGGGCGCCAATCGGCAGACCAAAAGTCTTTCGCTGGAAGGAGTACGCGGTCGCCTCGTCAAAGGCTCGCTGTGCGATGCCAACAGCACCGGCGGAAACCGGGGGTCGAGTCAGATCGAAGGCGCCCATTGCAATGCGGAAGCCCTTGCCCTCGACAACCAGGACATTCTTCTTGGGCACGAGCACGTTCTCGAATGTGATGCCATAATTGTCCGAGGCACGCTGTCCCATGTTCCACTCCTTGCGGCCAACAATGACACCAGGAGTGTCACGCTCTACGATGAAGCCGGTAAAGGCCTCACTGGTCTTGGCCTTTGGATCGGGATTTGAACGAGCCAACACAAAGTACCAGTTAGCATAGCCATCATTCGTAATCCGCATCTTCTGACCGTTCAGGATAAAGTCGCCATCCTTGGTTCGTTCAGCCTTGGTCTTCACACCAGCCACATCGGAGGCGGTGCCTGGCTCGGTCACAGCATACGCAGCAATCAACGGCTCAACAGTGGGTCAGCCGAGATACTCCTTCTTCTGTTCCTCATTGCCAAACAGGATCACAGGCGCCTAGCCCAGGGTGTTGGCAGAGATGGCAGTTCCAATTCCGGTACAGCCGTACCCGAGCTTCTCCTCAATCATACAGTGGTCCAGCAGGCCCATGCCCATGCCACCATACTGTTTGGGAATGGCGTTCGTGACAAATCCCTGTTCCCAGGACTTCTTCACAATCTCCATCGGGAACTCGCCAGTCTTGTCATGGTGTGCCGCCTTGGGAATGATCTCCTCGCAGGCAAACTTCTCCGCCAGCTCAACCATATTCCGCTGGTCTTCATTGAGATCGAACCATGGACCACCAGTCTGGGCGGCAGCCGATTTGGACACAAACCGTGCAGAGGTGACAGATTTGATGGAGTGCTTCACAGCACTGGCCAGTGAGGATCGAGCCAACTTGAAAGGGTTCAGCGTGTTGTTGATGATGATGATGTGTTGTGTGTGCTTCGACTGTATCGAGAGAACGGGATCGAGAGTACGACGAGGAGTGTTTGATGATGCATTTTATGCAAGAGTTGATCAAGATCGATACGAGTCTGCACTTCGAGTGGGCACCAAATGAACCTATTCTGCTACGCAATTATGAGTACATGTTCTCTCTGCATCCAAATGCACAAACACAAACACATACACAAAGAACGAGAGACAACAGCAACAGCCGATAACGGGCGACAATCTCTCTCTCTCTCTCTCTCTCTCTCTCTCTCTCTCTCTCTCTTGCCCATTACCAAAGCTGCTCATTGTTGTTATTAAGGCAAATGATCGATGAGGTGCACTTTGTGCGAGTGCACACATGCAAAATGAGCCATCTTCAAACAGTCTTGAGTTGTTGTCTTAAACGAGTCCAATCATGCCAACAACAAACTCAAACGAACATACCAATTCAGGTTCGATCAATGGCACACAAAACAGTAAGTACAGTTGTGACTTACACTACACTACTTATCAGTAAAGTGACATCCATTGCACAATCAATTGCTTTGGTGTATTCGATTTATTTAGTTTAGTTTATGTTAATGTAATATAATAATAAGAGGAAACATGCATGAATTTGTGTATAATATTATGAATTTTGGAACACTTTAGTGACGTGATGTAGTAGTAGTGGTGGTAGTTATATGTTGAGATTTGTGTATAGTGTGTCAATGTGGGTTAATACCTGGTGGAACACAGTAATCGTGTAATTGCTTCAAGATTGAAGCGATTGATCGTGCTCACTCTACTTCTTAGTGCACAGCACATCCTTCATTGTCTGGTGAAAGCGATAGAAGATGGCAAACAAATGGGTGGCCGATGCTCTAGTCAGCTTGAATTGATACAGAATGTCTTCCTGTGAGAGCAATAACATCGCATAGCCATCGATCTGCTCATCGAGGAAGTGCTGGCCCGTACGCGGAAAGCCAACCACATTCAGGAAAGAGGCCACATTCTCGGGTGTCCACTTGAGCACTTCGTTTGGCAAGCTGTACAGAGCGGTCATTTTCGCCTCATCGTCCTTGGCGAACATGTCCTTCAACTCGGCATTGACCCAGGCGGTAAAGTTACACTTGACATCGGTAGCGCTGCCAGGGCTCAGTATTTCGGCAAACGTCTTCTTGGGCAGCTTGTACATTCTCAAGTCGAAACCATCATCCTCTTGCTCGGGTTCAATCTCCTTTACGGAAGCCTCACTGTCAGAGTCCACCAAATCGATCTGTTTAGGCTTCTTCGTCTGCTTCAGTCGTCTGGCCGGAGCGTTAGTGTCCTCAGTGTCGGTTGGATAGGCCAGTTCGATGCTCGTGGTCAGCCGTTTCACAGCAGCACCTTCGGGTATGATCAGCTCTGGCTCGTCCTCTTCATGAAACGCGTAGGGATCAGCCACTCCACCTCCACCATACATGGCATTGTCCTCAGGTTGGGCAGTTGGTGGTTCGGTGGGTGCCACCGTAGCAGTTGGTACTGGGCTACTGGGAGCCACCAAGGGAATAGTAGAGCTCAGTCTTGGTTTCACGACTGCTGCTGCTCCTAGTGCTCCTCTCAAGGGTACTGCTGGTTTGGGTTGCATTGGTCTTTTGACGCTGCTGCTAATTCCAGATCGACGTTTTGTGCCTCTTGGGGCTGGTGCCAGTGGTGGTGCCATTGATGGTGCCAATGGTGGTGCCAATGCTGCTGCCGATGGTGGTGCCAATGCTGGTGCCAATGGTCGTGCCAATGCTGCTGCCGATGGTGGTGCCAATGCTGGTGCCAATGGTCGTGCCAATGCTGGTGCCAATGGTCGTGTCGATGCTGGTGCCAATGGTCGTGCCAATGCTGGTGCCGATGGTCGTGCCAATGCTGGTGCCGATGGTCGTGCCAATGCCTGTGCCAATACTGGCGATGCGGTTGGGGCTGTTGCTTGCGATGTGCCAATTGCAAATGGTGATGCCAACGATGGCGCCGCTGATGGTGCCGCAGCTTTGCTAGTAGACTTCTTTGATGCAGGGGCCTTACGTGCAGTGGCCACTTTAGGTGTCTTCTGCTTTGGTGGGGCTCTGGCACGTTTGGGTGCCGGTGTTTTCTTTGGTGCTGGTGTTGGTTTGGCTACTGGTGACGGCTTGACAGCTGGCGATGATTTGGCCGCAGGTGATGGCTTGGCTACTGGCGATGGCTTGCCTGGTGATGATGATTTGGATGATGATCCAGCCACGGGTGCCTGAGTGGCAGCCACCGATTCCTGTGCCACTGGTGGAGCCACGGGTGGAGGAAGCGACTTCCGAGCCACCGATCGGGTAACTCGCGTATTCGGGGTTGGTGTAGACATGGTACGTTGCTTCAATGCTGATAATGAGAAGATACAAAAACAGACACAGGAAAACCGAAATTAGCGAGATTTACGAGGCGAACTCAATTGGCGAGAGAGCGGTGTGCTGTGTCAGTGTTGTGAGTGCATACACACAATGGGCAAGCAAGCATTCCTGTGACGGCGTGCTCGGACTGTCAGACATGACACACACAACGCTGCTCACTGCCGAATGCTGTGCACTCAGTAGAGTGTATCACGAGTCGCTCCCTGGTGGTGAGCAATTCAACTAAAAGCGGCATGGCCAGTCAGTGCGTGTGTGTTTGTGTGTGTTCTTGAGTGGTGCTCGAAGGCAGTGATCGTCATCATCATCATCATCAACTTCAACGTGCTTCAGCATTGCCACTCGCCTGACCAAGTGTGTGTGCATGCATGACCAAGTAAAGTGATCGCCTGACTGTGTGACTGCAACTCTAAGGCTCGATACACACGAGCCCTGCGGTTAGCGTCACTTGCAAATTTAATCTGTTGTATCCTGTCAAACCGAATTATCCTTGTTTGTCTCTGATTTACATATCCAAAAGTGTGTTCCGACCAGTGTGTGTGCATGCGAGTGCATCTTCGAGTGCATCTGCTCCTGGCCGAATTCGTAATCGTTGTACTGATTACTGACAATCAGTGTGCATCATGTCGTCTTTCGCACAGATCGAGTGACACTGAAAGTCTGGTGACAGTGACTTTGTTCTCAAGCGCCGTCCACTTCAGTCATCGGTCACTTCTGACTTCAAACCTAAAACCTCGAACCTCAAAGCCTACATAAACCTCAAAGTCTACGCTCAGGTCAGTTTGTGTTCAGCTGTGCATTTGAGCAGTCACTTCTGAAGTCGAGAAGACATCTAATCCTCTGTTTGAGTGAAACATTGCATCCACCCTGTATGCATCATCATCAACTGCGAGTGAACAATCCAATCCATCATCGTCGGATCGTACGACCGCGTCTTATCATCACTCGGCACAAACGTTATTGCGTTCTACTGATAGGTTCGTGTGTGCAGTGAGCCCCCAGCACCAAACCAGTATTGACTCAACCACACCGTCCTCCTGATAAAGGCACACCACTTCAGCACACGCACACACACGAGGTTTGTTTAGCTATTTTGAGCGCGATTGAAGTCACTCTGTACTGTTCGCTATCTGTCACACTCACTTGATTTCTAATATTTGCTTCGATTAGATGCTTCGCATTGCTCCACACGCATACATTGGCTTGGTCGGCAAGAGTTGATTCCTGTTTTTTGCTGCTGTTCGTCGTCTTCACTTCTTTTCTATCGTTCGTTGTGACCAGTCGACACGTGCACATCTGTTGGTAATCGTTCATCGACATCGCCAACACGAACATACTATTTAATCGATCGTCACACAATCGAACCGAATCGATTCTTATTTGACTGTTTGTTCTATCCAAGCACGAGCATACATTCACGATGCCTCAGAAAGGTGGCACCACCCAAAAGCTGATCGATGCTCTGAATGAGCGAATTCTGGTGATAGACGGTGCAATGGGCACCATGATCCAGCATCACCGACTCGAGGAGGCCGATTATCGTGATGAGCGCTTCGCCAATCACGCGAGTACACTGAAGGGCAGCAACGATCTACTCTCGATCACCTGTCCGGACATTATCTACTCGATCCACACTGAGTACCTGGAGGCTGACGCGGACATTATCGAGACAAACACCTTCTCTGGCACACAGATTGCCCAGACCGACTACCATTGCACTCACATGATTCGTGACCTGAACGTTGAGTCGGCGAGAGTGGTACGACGAGCGGTGGACGACTACATGGCCAAGCTTGGAGGCGCCAAGTTTGTGGCTGGTTCGCTCGGTCCCACCAACAAGACACTGTCAATCTCGCCCAAGGTGGAGGACTTGGCTTTTTGTGACATTCAGTGGGATACGCTGGTGGAGACGTACAAGGAGCAGACTGAGGCACTGCTCGACGGTGGAGTGGATCTGATTCTGATCGAGACGGTCATCGACAGTGTCAACGCCAAGGCTGCTCTGTTTGCGGTTCGTGCGGTGCTTGAAGAACGCAAAGAGGAAGACGTGCCCATCTTTGTGTCGTTCACCATTGTGAACAAGTCTGGTCGTACACTTTCGGGTCAGACGAGTGAGGCTTTCATTGTGAGCACAAGTCACGCCAAGTCACTGTGCTTTGGACTGAACTGTGCGCTCGGTGCCAAAGACATGGAGCCCTTCATTAAGCGCATTTCTTTGCCGAGAACAGCTACATTCTGTGCAACCCAAATGCTGGACTGCCGAATGTGTTCGGCGAATATGACGAGACGCCCGAGGACATGGCCGCGGACATTATCCGCTTTGCTGCGCAGGGTGTGGTGAACATTGTATGTGGATGTTGTGGCTCTACTCCTGACCACATTCGAGCGATTCATAATGCGGTCAAGGTGCACAAACCAACCAAGTGGAAACGGGTGCTCAAGGGTTGGACATCAACATGGATGAAGGTGAGTGACCCCAGTTCTAGTTGAATAACTTTACACTTATTCGACACTTTAAGGTATGATCGATGGTCAACGCGAAATGGCCCATTTCCTCAACATGGTCGCAACCGAACCGGAGATCTGTAATGTGCCTGTGTGCGTGGACTCGTCAAACTTTGCGGTGATCGTGGCGGGCCTGAAGTGCATTCAAAGCAAGGCGATCAATTTGAAGGAAGGTGAGGATGACTTTACCCGTAAGGCACTGCTCATCAAGAACTTTGGTTGCGCCGTGGTGGTGATGGCTTTCGATGAGAAGGGCCAAGCTGCAGAGACGAACGATAAGGTGGCCATCAGCAAGCGATCGTACGATCTGTTGGTCGGTGACCGGATTGGCTTCAACCCGAATGACATCATCTTCGATCCGAACATTCTCACCATTGGCACGGGCATGGAGGAGCACAACAACAATGGAGTGACCTTCATTGAGGCGGCCCGACGTATCAAGGCCTGCTGTCCCGGTTGTCACATCAGTGGCGGTGTGTCCAAATTGCCCTTCACCTTCCGTGGAATGGAGAAGATCCGTGAAGTTATGCATTCAATATTTTTGTACTATGCCATCAAGGCGAGCATGGACATGGGCATTGTGAACGCTGGTGCACTGCCACTCTACACGGACATTGAGGAGGAGCTGCTCGTCATGTGCGAGGACATCATTATGAATCAAAACTCGAACGGCTCCGAGAAGTTGCTCGAATATGCACAGACACACAGCAAGGAAGAGAAGAGTGCCGCGACTGTGGCCGATTGGAGCATGCCATTGTGAAGGGCATCGACCAGTATGTTGAGCTGTACGTGGAGGAGTGCTGCCTCAACTAGGACAAGTATCCTCTACCACTGCACGTGATCGAGGGACCGCTGATGAAGGGCATTGGCATTGTGAGCGATCTGTTTGGTGATATCAAGATGTTCCTGCCACAGGTGATTATGTCGGCTCGGGTGATGAAGAAGGCGATTGCCCACTTGATACCCTTCATGGAAGCTGAAAAGGCCAAAAAGGCTGCAAACAATGAAAACGCAGAGTAGGACAAACACATGGCCACAGTGGTGATTGCCACCGTGAAGGGAGATGTGCACGACATTGGCAAGAACATTGGGGGTGTGGTGCTCGCGTGCAACAACTTCAAGGTTGTCGACTTGGGCGTGATGACTCCGTGCGATCATCGAGGCAATCAACGAACACAATGCAGATATTCTGGGCCTGAGTGAACTGATCACACCGTCGCTCGACGAAATGATTCACGTGGCCAAGGAGTTGGAACAGCTCAACTACAAAATTCCGCTGCTGATTTGTGATGCGACCACATCTCGCAAGCACACAACCGTCAAGATTGCGCCCCGTTACCGTGGCCCGGCGATTCACTGTCTGGACGCATCCAAAAGTGTGGTGGTCACCTCGAAACTGCTCGACGACAAGCAGAAGGAAGATTACATGGATGACATCTCCGAGGATTACGAGGACATTCGTGTGGAGGACAACGATTCCCTCAAAGACCGGGTCTATCTTTCGCATGATAGGGCAAAGAAGAAGAAGTTTTGACTCGAGTTCGACAAGGTGACCATTCGTGCGCCCACCTTTCTGGGCACTCGTGTGTTCAAGGACTATTACTTGAATCTGCTGCAAAAGTAAATTGACTGGAAAACATTCTTTGATGTGTGGCAGATGAGGGGAAAGTATCCAAACAGAAACTATCCCAAGATATTCAACGATGAGACTGGTGAGTGTGAACTACTGATTTGGTTTGACTATTATTAAACTAATTTGTGTTTGTTTTTTGGTCTCTCTCTCTCTCTCTCTCTCTTTCTCTCTCTCCCCAATCGTACCTGCCACGAGCGCATCCCATCCAGGCGATCTGTTGTGGGTAGGGTGAAATGATTAAAAGTCACAACTAAACTGTCATCTCTACAGGACCCACTTTAGAGGAGCTATTTGACCAGTTATTTCGTTGCCACCTTAGGAACTCAATCACTAGTCACCCGGTACGAGCCTCATTCATGTTACAACCCTGCTAACCACCGTTCTCTCCAACTTTAGGACCAATGTCTTGCCCTCTCTAGCAATCAACCATCTCATCCGCTCCCAACCAATCTGCAGCAGTACACTGGCTCGCTCTGCTCTGACGCCAAGCTCACCACATCATCACATCACTGCACCACCTCGCGCCATATCATTTAGTCTTTTCATTTTAGCTTACTGTATGTAAGCCTTTTGGCCACAGTGCCACTGAACACACATTTGTATGACTTGATATTGTAGACTAACTCTGGCATCACTCAAATTGAATCTTAATAAAAATAGAAAACAGCGTACAAAATGCCCGATGCCTGTACATTCGTTCGCTAGTAGCTATCATTTGGATCATTCTAGGACTACTTTTCGTCAGTCTATGGTTGTTGGGTGACGTGTCCGTTTGTCTCTGGTTGGGCTGCTGTTCCATAGCCTCACTCAAGTCGAATCGAGTGGCACATACTCTACTGGTTCCGTGCTCACACTGGTGCTCTCTCTCTCTCTCTCTCTCTCTCTTTCTCCCTCTCTCTCTCTCTCTCTCTCTCTCTCTCTCTCTCTCTCTCTCTCTCTCTCTCTCTCTCTCTCTCTCTCTTTCTCCCCAATCGTACCTGCCACGAGCGCATCCCATCAAGGCGATCTGTTGTGGGTAGGGTGAAATGATTCAAAGTCACAACTAAACTGTCATCTCTACAGGACCCACTTTAGAGGAGCTATTTGACCAGTTATTTCGTTGCCACCTTAGGAACTCAATCACTAGTCACCCGGTACGAGCCTCATTCATGTTACAACCCTGCTAACCACCGTTCTCTTCAACTTTAAGACCAATGTCTTGCCCTCTCTAGCAATCAACCATCTCATCCGCTCCCAACCAATCTGCAGCAGTACACTGGCTCGCTCTGCTCTGACGCCAAGCTCACCACATCATCACATCACTGCACCACCTCGCGCTATATCATTTAGTCTTTTCATTTTAGCTTACTGTATGTACACCTTTTGGCCACAGTGCCACTGAACACACATTTGTATGACTTGATATTGTAGACTAACTCTGGCATCACTCAAATTGAATCTTAATAAAAATAGAAAACAGCGTACAAAATGCCCGATGCCTGTACATTCGTTCGCTAGTTGCTATCATTTGGATCATTCTAGGACTGCTTTTCGTCAGTCTATGGTTGTTGGGTGACGTGTCCGTTTGTCTCTGGTTGGGCTGCGGTTCCATCCAGGCGATCTGTTGTGGGTAAGATGTAGTGTTGATGGTAGTGATGCAAAGTCACCACTAAACTGTCATCTCTTCAGGATCAACATTAGAGGCGCTACTTGACCTTGTAATTTCGTTGTCACCTCAGGCACTTAGTTACTTAACAACTCGAGGGCATCATTCAAGGCGCCAATGCCTGGACACTTCTCTTTCTCACTTTTCCCAACATGAGCAGGCAACATGCTTCGCATTATTGGTATTAGCACCCGGTACGAGACTCGTTCAGGTGGCAACTCTGCTAACCACCGTTCTCTCCAACTTTTGGGCCAACATCTTTCACTCTCCAGCCATCAACCATCTCACCCGCTCTCAAACAGGGGTACTCTGGCTCTCTCTGGCTTTGACGCCAACCTCATCACATCATCGCATCACATCACCAACGCGTGCTAGCTTTTAGTCTTTTCATTTTGACTTACTTTCTGTACACCTTATGGCCACAGTGCCCCTCAATTAACCTTATCTCGTGATTAGCACGCATTTCATTTCTTCAGAGTGTCCTGCCACTCACATTACGTTTTGCATACGAGTGCTCACTCTATCTTCTGTCCAGTTTTGAACCACCTCGTAAAGCTACAACAATTGAACACAAGTTTGATCAAACACACATTTGTATGACTTTATTGTAGACTAACATAAGGCATCACCAAATTGAATCATAATATAAATTGAAAAATGTACAAACTGTCGTTTCACTGTTTCCGTGATGGCACTGGTGCTCTGTCTCAGCTATCATCGGAACTGGTACTGTGGTTGGCTCGGTGTGCCAGAGGAGACAGACATCAATGCTTGCCAAACAGTAGTTTCACTTGTTCCGTGTTGGCACTAGTGTTCTGTCCATTTATCGATTAAATCACTGTCCCACTAGTTCAAATGTATTTTATATCTCATTAAAGAAAAGAAAACAAATGCAATAATTAATTAAATCAGTAGAACAGTAACACAATTTATTATTAGAATAAAACAAGTCTGTCTCATAGTGTTTGTTTTAGACGGTGGACTCAACCAAAGAGAATTTTAGGTCAACACACCGTGGACAGCCACACTTTGTGTCTGTGAGCCATATCAACTCCTTGGTGAAACTTGCATTTCCATAGCATTCGCTTGATCTTCTAGTTTCAGGATTCAACCGACAAGGACTTTCGGTCAATGCAACGTGGACAGCCACACTCATTGTCGTCTAGTAATGCAAAGAAATAACGCTAGTTTGATTATGTACAGAAAATAAAATTGATTGACTTACATGAAAATATTAGGGGTTGATCACGATCGTCTTCACTTAGCCTTGTTTTTTTTTTCGTTGTGGCTAAATCTTCGGCAAGACTGAGAAAACGATCCATTTCTTTGTTTAATTCTATTTCGCTTGCCCTACCACTCACCACTTAGAGTCTTCTTTTTGTTGCTCTGGCATGGTCAGCAACTCCTCTTCTGGATGAGTGGTGGGACAAGTAAACATAGAAGCTTGTCTTGGAAATCTCCTCCGATTGCAAGTGCTACGAGTTTATTTCCAATAGTCAGAAATCCCTGAACATTTTGTTTATCTTCTTACTGGCCGACTTCTTCTTTCATAATTCTCCTTTCGTGTTCTCGTTCGTAAGGGGTTTGGCTGGCTTGTTAAAACCAAGCTTGGAAGTTCGCTTGAGCTTGAGAGAATTTGGGCAAACTGAACATAATGCAAAGGCATTACTGTCTCATAGTGTTTGTTTTAAAGTTTTCCTTTAGCCTTTGAAACCCCATAGATTATACTGCTTCTGGTTGTGATGGCTTTGGTGGTGACGGTGGATTCAACCGACCCCAATTGTCGATCAATACACCGCGGACAGCCACACTCGAGATGGTATTTGAGACAATCTCGTGTGGTGGCGACGGATTCGGTTGTGGTTGATCACGACTGTCTTTATACTTGACTTGTCTTGGAATTCTTCACTGTTTGGAAGTGCTTCGAGATTATTTCCTCTAGTCAGATGCCCCTCAACATTTTGTTTGGCTTCTTACTCGCCGACTTCTTCTTTGAACACCTCCATTACATTTTCATGACTAGCTCTCTTCAAAAGCGCTTCTAGGCTTCATAGTTTTTGTTCAATTATTGAATTTTGCTGCTAGTTTTCCGTCAAAGAACGTATTTCGGCTTCGGAATAAACGGCAAATTTCTGCGATGTGCCTAAATAAAATAAAAACATATATTAGATCAGCGTGTACTCAGTAAAGTAGACAAATAATATAAATAAAGCCTAAACCCATACCAAGCACCATACAATATATTAAACATAGGAAAGTATAATTACCGAGATACATCCAAAGTGAGTTCGCCGGCAAACGGAACATAATGCAAAGGCATGCCAATGCGAATTTGGTTATTTTCCAATCCATCACAATCCAGGTCGATCCGGTCGGATAGTAGGTGCAGCCGAAGACGATCTCTGGGGCCATATATAACCAGGGGTGCCACACTGGTTCTGTCGTCTGCGAGGCAGATTTGACAGGCCGCCGAAAACCAAAATCACACAGCTTGATTTGGCCATTCTGGCTATGTAAGAAGTTCTTTCTGGTTTCAAGTCATCACTGTAGCATCGCTTAGCATGAAATCCGTCAGAAATCCCTAAACATTTTGTTTGGCTTCTTACTCGCCGTCTTCTTTGATTTCTTAATTTTTCTTTTGAGTACTCGTTTGACCAAGCTTGAAAGTTCTCTTGGGCAAACTGAACATAATGCAAAGGCATTACATGCATCCAACACTTCAGGTCAAACCCGGTGATCGTAGGTGCAACCGATGATAAGGCATTACGAGGTAGGTGGTCAGGCTGGAATATTGGTGAAACTACGATATACAAGCGATGCTAAAGATGCATCGCTTCTTTGGGCAGGCGGAAAGACGTTTAGACTTCATTTCATGTGAACCTGTGAAAAGAGAGATAAGATGTTAGTAATTATATACATTAAAAGCATAAAGGAACACTTACCCACATCTTTTGACATTCGAATGCTGCTCGCCCAAATGGTGCCACTAAGGCTGATTGAGGACAACTTGACCCAGTTGCCCACTTTATAGTTTCCTCAGGAATTTGACGATTTCCAGTTTGAACTGCTTGTACACTTGTACAAGCTCGACTTTTAGGCTGTCAGTGTGTCGAAATAATGATAGATAAATCATATGAAATCATATGAAATCGTATCCTTAATGATCATGCTTGGTGAAAAGATTATTTCTTCATGACTTCAGAACTTCAGGAATGTCTAATCATTCCATTAACGGTGCTGCAACAGGAATATAAGCAGTACCAGTTGCAGCACCGCCAGTTGTGGGACGCTTCATAATTGCCCATCAAACTTTTGCTCACCAAGTTTATGGGTGCGTTGCTCCTTTTTGCCAATAAGATGCACGTTTAGTAGATTAGAGGAGGGATGATATTTCTTCAGAACGAACATGACAATAACAGAGTTGTCCTCCAGTCAGATATCCTCAACATTTTGTTTGTCTTCTTACTTGCCGACTTTGGTTTTTTCTTAACTCTCCTTTTGCGTGCTCGTTTGACAGGGGTTTTGGCTTGCTTGATAAAACCAAGCTTCATAGTTCGCTTGGGCAAACAGAACATAATGCAAAGGCAGTTGAACTGCCAATCACTAACACACTTCCGGGCAACTCGGTGATCGTAGGTGCGCCCGAAGACGACCTCTGGGCCATAAAGTTAAGCGTTCCTCACTGGGTCTGCGACTTGACTGCGGCACACTGTGACTTCATGTGTACCTGAAAAGAGAGGTAAAACGTTAGTAATTATATACATTATAAGCATAAAGAAACACTTACCCGCATCTATTGCCATTCGAGTGTTGTTCACCCAAATGGTGCCACTAAGGCTGATTGAGGCCAACTTGATCTTGTTTGGCCCACCTTATATTTTCCTCGTGAATTCGACGATTTCTAGTTTGAACTGCTTGTACACCTGTACAAGCTGAACTGATGTCGATAGTGTGCCGAAATAATGATAGATAAATCATATGAAAGGATATGAAATCATATCCTTACTCATCACGCTTGGTGAGACGAACGCAATGCTTTGAAATGCACCCGTTTGTGGTTTGCCACCATCGAATCATGCGATCCATCAAATCCATCCGATTAGTCTCCAGTATATGTTCCCACCACGCTTATGCTCCAGGCTTCTGGGGTGCGTTGCCCTTTTTCCCAATAAGATCCTTGTTGATTAGAGATCGCAAGAAGTAGCGTATGTCCACTAACCGATGAGTGGACGGTGTCTCCTGGTTCCAACCAACCCAGCACGAGATAGTCCCCAATTGTCAAAATCCTCCTAAGCTAATACATCTTGATTAATTAGTAGCTCAATATCAGCTGGTCAAATCAGAATTTTGAGATGAACTTTTTGCACAGTTCTCAGTGTGCCACCACTCACCACTTTAGTCTTCGTGTGTACCTCTGGCATAAACGGGTACTCCTCTTCTGGATGAGTAGTGGCACACAAATGAACTAGTTCACTAACTTCTGAGAGTTAAAAAGTGGATGAAGTGAGAAGAATCCAGAACGTTGAGCACGTGGTAATAAGCTGAAACATAACTCGGGCGATGGCTAGACTTGAGCTCATCTGCTGAAATGCTGGATCTGTAAGATAATTCAAAGTTTTAGTCGAAGCAAATTAAACTCAAAAACATTATTCCCAAATCTAGTGCCGAATCTAATGAGTGATCAATGATCCTTGAATGTCCACATTGGACAGCAAAACACACACACACAAGCCAAGTCTCAATGCATTGATGTGCATTGCGACACACTGGCTATTGCATGCACCTAGTCTTCGTAAACGAATAACAACAAAAAGTAAACTTACCTATGAGAATGTATAGAAGGTGGTGATGGTTGCTTGGCTGGTAAAGTGGATGAGGTAGCTTGATGGAACAAGGCAATGTTATGGGTGAAGGGTAGATGGGCCAGTGAGGAGATGAGAATGAGGAGAGGATGAGGAGGTCAGAGAAGGGAGAAGAAGGAGAACCAGGACGAGTGAATGAGAGGAGAAAACTAGCTAGGCCGAAGGACAAAAACGGGCGAGAAGGAGCCATCGAGGAGTGAGGGCTGAAGAGAAGAGGGGAGAGTAGAGAGAACCAATTAAGACGAAAGCTTGAAGAGAAATGGCAATGACGCCACTTCTCTGTCTATTGAAAGTTGACTGATGAAAAAGCGAATTCGGTCGGCGTCAGCGTCCCATTCATCGATGAGTCATCTTAGACTCAAATCACGTTCACCAAGTCGAACCCTACTGATAACTTTCTTTTGCTCGTTCGCTGATAGGGCGAAACATTGCTCGATGTGCTAGCGAGAGTTGAGCACATCTGCTGAAATGCTCGATCTGTAAAATAATTCAAAGTTTTAGTCGAAGCAAATTAAACTCAAAAACATTATTCCCAAATCTAGTGCCGAATCTAATGAGTGATCAATGATCCTTGAATGTCCACATTGGACAGCAAAACACACACACACAAGCCAAGTCTCAATGCATTGATGTGCATTGCGACACACTGGCTATTGCATGCACCTAGTCTTCGTAAACGAATAACAACAAAAAAGTAAACTTACCTATGAGAATGTATAGAAGGTGGTGATGGTTGCTTGGCTGGTAAAGTGGATGAGGTAGCTTGATGGAACAAGGCAATGTTATGGGTGAAGGGTAGATGGGCCAGTGAGGAGATGAGAATGAGGAGAGGATGAGGAGGTCAGAGAAGGGAGAAGAAGGAGAACCAGGACGAGTGAATGAGAGGAGAAAACTAGCTAGGCCGAAGGACAAAAAACGGGCGAGAAGGAGCCATCGAGGAGTGAGGGCTGAAGAGAAGAGGGGAGAGTAGAGAGAACCAATTAAGACGAAAGCTTGAAGAGAAATGGCAATGCCGCCACTTCTCTGTCTATTGAAAGTTGACTGATGAAAAAGCGAATTCGGTCGGCGTCAGCGTCCCATTCATCGATGAGTCATCTTAGACTCAAATCACGTTCACCAAGTCGAACCCTACTGATAACTTTCTTTGCTCGTTCGCTGATAAGGCGAAACATTGCTCGATGTGCTAGCGAGAGTTGAGCACATCTGCTGAAATGCTCGATCTGTAAAATAATTCAAAGTTTTAGTCGAAGCAAATTAAACTCAAAAACATTATTCCCAAATCTAGTGCCGAATCTAATGAGTGATCAATGATCCTTGAATGTCCACATTGGACAGCAAAACACACACACACAAGCCAAGTCTCAATGCATTGATGTGCATTGCGACACACTGGCTATTGCATGCACCTAGTCTTCGTAAACGAATAACAACAAAAAGTAAACTTACCTATGAGAATGTATAGAAGGTGGTGATGGTTGCTTGGCTGGTAAAGTGGATGAGGTAGCTTGATGGAACAAGGCAATGTTATGGGTGAAGGGTAGATGGGCCAGTGAGGAGATGAGAATGAGGAGAGGATGAGGAGGTCAGAGAAGGGAGAAGAAGGAGAACCAGGACGAGTGAATGAGAGGAGAAAACTAGCTAGGCCGAAGGACAAAAACGGGCGAGAAGGAGCCATCGAGGAGTGAGGGCTGAAGAGAAGAGGGGAGAGTAGAGAGAACCAATTAAGACGAAAGCTTGAAGAGAAATGGCAATGACGCCACTTCTCTGTCTATTGAAAGTTGACTGATGAAAAAGCGAATTCGGTCGGCGTCAGCGTCCCATTCATCGATGAGTCATCTTAGACTCAAATCACGTTCACCAAGTCGAACCCTACTGATAACTTTCTTTTGCTCGTTCGCTGATAAGGCGAAACATTGCTCGATGTGCTAGCGAGAGTTGAGCACATCTGCTGAAATGCTCGATCTGTAAAATAATTCAAAGTTTTAGTCGAAACGAATTAAATCCGAAAACATTGTTCCCAAATCTAGTGCCCAATCTGATGAGTGACTTATAATCCTTGAATGCTTCCACAGAGCAGCTACACACCCACAAACTAAGTCTCTAGACATTGATGAGAATAGCAACACTGGCTATTGAATCTGTCTAATCTATGTACACAAATAACAACAGAAAAAAGCAACTAACCTTTGGGAATGTGTTGAAGGAGGTGATGGTTGGTTGGTGTAGTCGATGAGGCCAATGAATGATGTTGGTTGATGAAAAAAGGGAACGTGATGGGCGAAGAGTAGATGGGCCAGGGAGGAGAGATAAGGAGGTCAGAGAAGAGAGAAAAGGGAGAACCATCCAGAGCGAGGGATGAAGACGGGCGAAGAGAGGCATTCATCCAGGAGTGATGGTTGAAGATGAGAGGGAGACAAGACAGAGAGAGAGAGAGAGAGAGAGAGAGAGAGAGAGAGAGAGAACCAACCAAGACGAGAGCTTGAGAGTGAATGACCATGCCGCCACGGAGATGCCATGCCGCCGCTCTATTGAGAGCTGAAAGATGAAAAAGCGTGTTCGGTCGACGTCGGCGTTCACTCATCGATGAGTCATCTTAAATCACGTCAACCTAAATCGAACTTTGCTGAGAACGTTCTTCTGCTCGTCAACTGACAAGACAAAACATGCTCGATGTGCTAGCTAGAGTTGAGCACATCTGCTGAAATGCTCGATCTGTAAAATAATTCAAAGTATTAGTCGAAACGAATTAAATCCGAAAACATTGTTCCCAAATCTAGTGCCCAATCTGATGGGTGATCAATGACCAATGATCTTTGACCCTTCACACTGGATAGCTACACACTCACAAACTTAGTCTCATCACACTGGCTATTGAATCTGCCTTGTCTATGTAAATGAATAACAACAGAAAAAGTAACTAACCTTTGGGAATGTGTTGAAGGTGATGATGGCTGGTGAAGGCAATGGTTGTTGTAGCCAATGGATTGTAGGATGGCGGCACAAGGGAAGATGATGGGTAAAGGGTAGAATTCAGATGGGCAAGTGAAGTCAGATGAGGCGGCCAGGGATGGGAGAAAAAGATGAACCAGCCAGACCGAAGGATAAAGACGGGCAAGCAGTGGGAGCCAAGCATGAGTGAGGACCAGAGGTGGAGAGGAGAGGAGAGACTGAACCAACCATGACGGGAGCTTGAGAGTGAATGACCAAGTCGTCAAATCTCAGTCCTTTATAAAGGCTAAATCGAGCGATATGATTGGTCGTTGTGCAGCGCCACACTCATTGTACAGTAGTTAAGCCAAAATTGACACTTGGTAATGGCGCCATCTGATTGGTTCAAGTGCTGCGTCACGCTGACTGTACAATGTACATGAAAGCAAATCGAACTTTACTGGAAACTTTCTTCTGCTCGTTAGCTGATAAGCTGAAACATTGTACAGGCGATAGCCAGATTTGAGGGCATCTGCTGCTGAAATGCTGGTTCTATACAATAATTCAAAGTTTTAGTCGAAGCGAATTAAACTCAAAAACATTGTTCCCAAATCTAGTGCCCAATCTATTGAGTGATCAATGATCCTTGAATGGCCACACACACACACACACACACACACACACACACACACACACACACACACACACACACACACACACACACACACACACACACACACACACACACACACACACACACACACACACACACACACACACACACACACACACACAAGCCAAGTCTCAATACATTGATGTGCATTGCGACACACTGGCTATTGCATGCACCACGTCTATGTAAGCGAATAACAACAAAAAGTACTTACTTTTGAGAATAGATAGAAGGGGTGATTGGTTGGCTGGTGAAGTGGATGAGGCCAATGGATGAGAACAGCTGGGTGAAGGGTAGATGCTGGATGGGGAGAAGGGCCAGTGAGGACAGATGAGGCTGCAAGGAAAGGAAGAAGATGAAGAACCAGGACGAGCGAATGATAGGGAAAACCAGGGCCAGGCTGAAAGATGAAGACGGGTGAGGAGAGGGAGCTAACCACCACAAATCATGAGAAGACCATTCAGGACGATTGCTTGACGGTGAATGATCGTGTTTGCTGATCTCGAGCTCTTTTTAAAGACAACATCGAGCTCTCTTATTGGTCAAGTGCAGCGCCACCTTGACTGTTTGCATCAAATTTTTGAACTTTGCTGTAAACTTTCATCTACTCGATCTGCTGATAAACCGAAACATTACCCAATGTAAGCCCTAATGTAGGTTTCAAAGGGAAGCTATAAAGGGTCAAGCAAATGTACGTACTGCGACACTGCGAAGTGAAGCGCGTACGTACATTTGCGTGACCCTTTATAGCATCGTTTTGAAACCAACCCAAATGCTATTAATTAGACCGACCACTTTGGTTTCTGGATCACCACCACCCAAACACCCACCACCACAGAATACTGATGATTGTAGACTCATTGAATGTAGAGTAACCTTAACCAAACGAGTGTGTTTGTAAGGCATTGGGGAATGTCTCGACGGGAGAGTGATGCAGTGCGCCAGTACCCACAACTGCAGATGCATTTTAGCTGAGTGGTAATGACGAACAAAAATATACATAATTATTTAATTATTTATTAAAATATAATACAACTATTGTGTATATTGTGTAGATGTTATAAAGTGGTGATAATCGAATGAAATGTTAAAGGAATGTTGTATGCGTATCATTTGGAAAAGGGACCCGATGCTGCAATTGCAGACCAAATCGCAGGTGTAATTCCAAATTCAGCCAGATCAATTCTGGCACCTCGTACTCGCCCTTCACGAAGATCGATCAGGATTAAGTACTGTTTGGCGTCACAAATGGAGGCTTGCCCGCCAATAAGTTGCATCTGCAAAGGTCTCAGGCCGATCAGGTGATCGAAGGTGAGGCCGAAGAAGACCTCGTGTTCCAAATAGGGCAGTGTTCCACACTGTGTCTGCCTTTGCGTTGCAGATTTGACCTACCATCCATGCCAAAACCGACAACTTGATCTCGATCAGCCACGATAATATTTTCACTACTAACTCTCTTCAAGAGAGCTATGCATCATGTTCTCGGGCGCCGGGCAGCACGTACTCGCACTTCTGGATGAGCTTTTGGGTTTAGCAATCAATCCAGTGCAATCCAGGTCGATCCGGTGATCGTAGGTGCGCCCGAAGACGACCTCTGGTTCCAAAAAGAGCAGTGTTCCACACTGAGTCTGCCTTTGCAAAGCAGAGTTGACCAACCAATCCGACAACTTGATTTGGCCATCCTGGCTAAGCAAGATGTTCTCGGGTTTGCATCTAGCAGCTCGAACTCCCACTTCTGGATGAGCTTTCGGGTTTGGCTACTGCTTGGCGTCATAAATAGAGGCTTGTCCGCCAACTTGATCTGGCCATCCTGGCTAGGCAAGACGTTGTCGGGTCTCAGGTCCATTTTCGGTAATACGGCCTCAATAATATTTTCACTACTAACTCTCTTCAAGAGAGCTAGCCATAATGTTCTCGGGCGCTGGGCAGCTCGTACTCGCACTTCTGGATGAGCTTTCGGGTTTGGCTTCCCATCCAACACAATCCAGGTCGATCCGGTGATCGTAGGTGCGGCCGAAGACGCCCTCCGGTTCCATATAGGCCAGAGTTCCACAGTATGCCTACCTTTGTGAGGCAGAGTTGACCAACCACCCAAGGCCAAAATCCGACAACTTGATTTGGCCATCCTGGCTTGGCCATACATCATCGGGATTCAGCTCCATCTTCGGTAATATTCCTCTATCATATTTTCACTACTAACTCTCTTCAAGAGAGCCAGTGTTTCTGGACAAGTGATATTCGGTTGCAACATGCCATTACGATATACAAGCGATGCTAGAGATGCATTGCTTCCTTAGGGAATTCGACAATGAATTGTGTTACTGAAAAGAGAGATAATTGTCGGAGCGGAACGTCGAGCGAGCGAAGCGAGCGAGTAAGTGAAGTGAGGACTCTCCGTCAACTCAATTGGAAAACGCTTGTCCGATGGATAGCGTCAATACGGTTCAATGGATCGGTCTGAAAATTTTACACAATGTTCTGGTTGGGGTGAAGTTGTGCCTTTTGTGTAATAGGTCAAAGGTCAACGGAGCAGTGATTTTTCAAAAAATAAATTAAATTTTGCATAGAAATGTGTAGGGACTGAGTATCAACAGTGGGTGTGAGACACAGATAAGCACACACGCCGAGCAGCGCGCCCGCTGTGCGCAAAAGGGATGCGCAGTGACACTCTCCTCCTCCATATATGTGATGACTCGTGTCTTATCACTAAGTCTTATCATATTGCACACAACGCATACCGGTTTACATTTGTTTAATTTGATTTTGTTATTCGAAACACATTCTCTATAGGAATTCCTTATAATTAAAAGTATCCAGTCATCAAAAGAGTATAACTGATGGTTGTGTGATTGAGTGACCGACTTATTGTCCGTTTATACGCCGGCTCCGACTTCACGCCAACGGCGTTACTTATTCTTAATAAATTAAAATGATTTCATAACGCATGCTGCTGGTTTTATACTAGTATATTAGTAAATATATACACATGAAACAAAACAGCGCTTACCCACATCTTTTCACTTTTGGAAAAAAGCCTCAAATGAGGCTTGCGGAGCTTCAGCTCGGATTTGAAGTTCCCTTTGACAGCCTTTCCTTGGACCACCACCACCACTCACCACTTCAAGTCTTCGTTTGTTCCTCTGGCATAAACGGGAACTCCGCTTCTGGATGAGTGGTGGGAGGCATGCTTGAACATGCGTGACAGAACAAACTAAAAAGCAAAACATAAATATAAATTCAGTCATAAAATTAAAACTAAAAATGTAAGTGCATGATGAAGCTAACATCATGCGCCTTGCGACACTGGTTGTTTCTACTTAACAACAACAACCAAAAAGTACTAACCTGTGAGAAGCCATTGATGGGGATGATGGTTGGGTGGTGATGTGGATGAGACCAATAGATGAGGTCGACTGATGGAACAGAGGAAGACGATGGGCGAAGGGTAGATGGGAGACCAATGTGGAGAGATGAGATTACCAGATAAGTGATAGAGAGTGAAGGCACTATCCAAGGAGAGGGATGAAGAGAGGGGTCAGAGATGGAGAGGAGTGAGAGAGGAGAGAGAACCAGCCAGGACGAGAGCTTGAAGAACAATGACCATGCCGCCGCATCTCAGCTTCTTATAAAGGCGAATTCGAACGACCTGATTGGTCGAAGTGCAGCGTCACACTCAATGTACAGTCCGTGTACGAGCCAGAATGGACTCGTGGAAATGGAGCGATCTGATTGGTCGAAGTGCAGCGTCGCTACCATTGTACAGTCGATGTACGAGCCAGAGTGGACACATGGTGCCGTGATGCACTCGATCTGTGTCTCATTACTGCCGAGTTTAGCCAAAATAATTCGTAGCTCACATCTTCATCGCCAGATGAAGCCACTGCTCGTCTGTCATCTAGCTATCAATTTATAATGATCTTGATATGTTGTCAATTACATGAGTGGAATTGAAATAATGACACAATCAGTCGGTTTGATTGTGTCATGTCATCCGGTTTGTGTGTGTGTGTGTGTGTGTGTGTGTGTGTGTGTGTGATTGTGCCTGCGAGTGTGATTGTGGCAAAGCTTTGAGGGCAAGCAATTCAACTGAATCAAACTGTCTGACGGAATTGATCGTTATCATTGAGCTGCCAGGTAAATCCAATATTAGCCAATACGTGTACAGGGTGAGTGAGTGAGTGAGTGAGTGAGTGAGTGAGAGAGAGAGAGATGTACTAATTGTAATGTAAAGGCACTTCTGGCACGAATGCATCGTTTTTGGCATCGTTCTCGAACATGGCATCATGTTGAAGATGATGGCGATGATGTAGGCCCCTCAATGAATCAGTTCGCCTGTCAGTGATTGTCTTGTTCTGTCTGTCTGTCGGTCAGTCTCGGTGTTGTCTCGAGTGTTTGCACAGAAGCCAAGTGGCGTGACCAAAGGGATGATGAGTGCAGCCTGAACCAAGGTTGGCAAACTCGCACCTGCCAGTCCGACATCATCATCACCACCAACACCAACTCCGCCACCACCAGCAGCAAACCGTCACACCGTGCAAGTGTCCGCCCGAGACAAATGAAACCAATTAGTGCGAGCTCGGTCACAGTTCGATTGGCGCGCACACAAGTCGATTTGTGTGTGTGTGCGCCTGTATCGATGACTCCGGCAAAGTTCGGCGTTGCCCAACAAAGCGACACTTCGATCGATCGCAATTGGTGTGCAATCTCGGAGTTGATTTGTGTGTGTGTGTGCTTGCACATCATGGACAGGTAGGTGCAGTGCACTCCTGACCGCACACTATGCGCCCAAAGGATATACCTCCCAGGCCTGGGCGAATCCTCTCATGAGTGTATGTTTGTGTAATACCACTTTATTTATTACTATGACCACTCAAAGTGACCACCAACTTGTGGCCCACTTCAAGTGGCCAATTAACGTTGATTATAAACCAAATAGACACACACACACACACACTCAAACATGGCTAACAATTCTGTGTTCAACAAATTACGCCTTTGTGTGTGTGCTTGTGTGCTACCCTGAAAGAGAGATCGTAAGGTGATGCACAGATAAATGCACAGGTAAATGCTCATTCTTTATGCGTGCTCGTCTGTTTCACCACACTCAACCTACAGGTACACACAAATCTGTTAGTAACCAAACACAAAAGAAAAAATCTCCGAAACGAGTGAATTAATAGAAAGCCGCCGTGTGTGCATGCGGTGGCCATGCCCGAATCATGTCGATTATATCATAATTTGGCAGATATTATTAGTATTATCATGAATGGTATAGATGGAGAGGAGATGTATTCACTGTGTATGTCAGCAGTGTTTGCAAGTCACCATCAAAGCGGTGGCGGATCGACTGGCCGAGGCCTTCGCCGAGGAGATGCACTATCGAGTCTGCCGTGAATTGTGGGCTACCAGCCGGACAAACAGTTGGACGAGGCCGAGCTGCTCCCGGCTATCTGAGTCAGCCTGACCACGCCGAGAAGGAGACCATGTGGAAGGCGATGGATGTGTTCGCCCAGACCGGAATCGAACTGACCGACTCGTTGGCCATCTGGCCGGCCGCCTCTACATGTGGAATCTACTTTGCTCACCCGAAATCGGCTTACTTTGCGGTAGGCAAGATCAAGTGGTGTCGTAGGCTGCCCGCAAGAAGTTGTCCCTTGAGGAGACCGAAAAGTGGCTCAGTCCAATGTTGGCCTACGAGCCAAAAGAGTGCAATATATTACACGTAATACACCAGTTAGGCAATAACCAAACATGTCATAGGACACACACACAAACCAACACAAACACACAAACAAAAGCGAAACCGAAACATAATCGAATCTCACATATTGAATCAATGATGTATTATATTAAGCAGAGCAAACAACAATAGTTATAACAATAAACACAACACACAAACAATCGTAACATAACACGTAACATATCGAACGATCCTCAAGTAGAACGAGGGTCCATTGGGGGTGATGATGATGCGACTAAGTGTGATGGGTGATGACAACATTAAGTGGCGATGAGTTTGACGATGATCAGCACCAGCGCAGCCAGTGAATAAGCAGACATAGACGGAGTTGCCAATTGAGCCATCGACACAGCCGATGGTCCGTCCTGTGGGCAATGCAGCAGACTATGGTCCGATTCTACCAGATCGTCAGGGTACGCACTGACAAGTTCGGCCGAAGAGCAGTTGGACTGACCTTCCTGGCTTCTGCTGCTGGTGGTTACCTTTACTTTCCGATCAGCAAACTGGGAACAACGTTGCACAAAGGAGGCCAACATGATCGAGTCACAGGCCGACTCGACCAGTGAGTGATAGCGCAGTGATGTGGATGGGACACCTGTTGGTGACAGTTGTGTTGTGTCTGGCTCTGTGTGACGGTTGTGTTGTGGTATGCTGTGTATGTGACACCATTGGCCACTGGCCACTCAATCGCCACTCGGGACAGTCGTGTGTGTGCAATGAGGGGGGATACACACATACAAAACGAAACGAGCCAGTGGAGAGCACGTACGCAGCACGAGCAGCAAGCGAAACAACAACACAACAATGCGCGCGACTCAGAGGCGAATGAGTGAGGTGAGGTGAAATGATATGAAAATGAACGCGAAAGCCAAAGTGAACGTGAATACGACTTGTGTCTCAACTCGACTCGCGACTTCTCATTCGATCTCTCAGCTTTCGACTCTCGGCAACTCCGCACACAAACTCGCGAAATACGCACTGACGGCTCAGCACAGGCACACGGACAGTGGCACACTGCACACACACAGAGTCGGCAATTGGCTGGCTGCTTGCTGCTGCTTGCTGATCACTCGAGTGTCTCGGCACAGCTAAATACGACACGATTCGACGCGATACTCAGTGCGGCAGTGGCGATCAGGCTCTAAACGACAGGCCGAGCCAGTGGTGGTACGTTCTCTCTGAGCAAGTGAACTCTACGAAGACAACTCACTGACTGACTGACTGACGATCACTGACTGAGTGAGTGTGTGAACAGTGTGAGGAATCAACTCTTGGGCATGTGATGCCATCGATCGCTCCATCAATCGACTAATTGGCAAATGGCCATTTGATTGTTGTGTTTGGTTTAGTGTGGAGTGCACGCGCGTGGAATGGAATGGTAGTGAACTGTCCCGATGGTGGCAACAGTGCACACACAGCCTGACATAAGCCATCACATACACACAAACAATAGTACAACATTGATACATACAAACACACTAGCAAACTAAACTAACTAAGCTTCCGAACAGGAAAGCATTTTTTTATATTGGATCGCCAAGTGGCCAAATCACGTTCGATATGATCACACACACTGGTTGGTCTAATATGGCTTGGGTGAATAATAAGACTAGCAGTACACATTTAGAGAGAGAGAGAGAGAGAGAGAGAGAGAGAGAGAGAGAGAGAGAGAGAGAGAGAGAGAGAGAGAGAGAGAGACAGACAGACAGAGAGAGAGACAGACAGAGAGAGACAGAGAGAGGGTGGGAAAGAGAGGGAAACAGAGAGAGTGAGTGAGTGAGTGAGAGAGAGAGAGAGAGAGAGAGAGAGAGAGAGAGAGAGAGAGAGACAGACAGAGAGAGACAGACAGAGAGAGACAGAGAGAGGGTGGGAAAGAGAGGGAAACAGAGAGAGTGAGTGAGTGAGTGAGAGAGAGAGAGAGAGAGAGAGAGAGAGAGAGAGAGAGAGAGAGAGAGAGAGAGAGAGCGCGCACTAATGCAATGCAACACTACTACCACAAGGACAGAGTCATTTGAGCCATTTGTACAAATGATGGTGAGGCTACTAGCCGAGGCACCCATCAACTGCACATGGCAATATTTGCATGCTGATCATTGACCAATTGGCCAACTGACCAATGTGGAATAACTTTAATGGCATTAAGCCCATTTAATCGAATGAAGAAACAAAGATAGATCAGATTGAGACTGAGATGTGATTAGCGAGTGTTAGCGAATCAATGAGCGCGTCAGTCAGTTAGTGATTAGCCTGCCATGAATCGGTGGTTGACTACCTACTATTGTTATGTGTTCAAATTTATTTCCTTTAGTCCACCTCTACCTTTTGATCTTAGCATCTCATTACTATTATTATTCTAATTAGTCTCTTTATGCAATTGTGTGTGTTTGAGTGCTTGCCCTCTCACGGCCCTCTCAAAGAAAGCTGTCAAAGCTGGTCAGATCGGCAGTGATGTTGTTGAGAGAGTGCCGATGGGTGACAACTAACATCTTGAGCCGATAGTATGTGGCCACCATCTTGGCACTCTCGCTCAGTAAGCTGTCTGCAAGTGACGGTGGCAATGTGCACTTCTTAAAGGAGGACCGTACCCACGTTCTGTCCAAACACAAAGAAAGAATGAATAGTCCTTGAGCGTCATGGACAAATAGGTAGACATGTTCGATTCAGGCTGGGCCGAGTGGTGCATCATGAATACCATCAGGCAGTCCATCTCCTTGCAGAACTTGCTGTAAATGGCAGGGTGAGTCTCTCGGAACACACTTGAGGTGATCAACGCCGTGATCGAAATGGTCAGCAAGCACTCGTCCGCATGGATGGAATACTTGCCCGTAAACAGAGCACGGTCACTGTGCTCCGAGTGCACCACTCGGAAAGTGGTCTCATTGTGGAAGCCATTGCCCGCAAGCCATCCAGCAAATCGAATCACCTCCACTCAAGCTTCCCTCCTAGGAATGGACCAGCATGGCAGTGGCGACTCATTCTGCTAGGCAGCTAACTCGAGGGCCCGTTTACGTCTACGTCTTCTTGCCTCTCGGTCCATTATCCTCTGTAAGACAATCAAAAGAGAGAGTGAGATTAGGTGAGAGTGCACACCGAACTAACCTTTTAGGGTGACGTGGAGTGATGGTAGATTAAACCAGGTGAAGTAGTCAGTGCAGAATAACACAAGAACAGAACCAGAACCAGAGCGCTAATTAGAGTGGCAATAGGCAAGATGATGAGACACACACGCAGAGACGGTCACAAAGGCACAGTCACACTCACGTTGAATCATCTCATAACAACGCTCAACTCGAGTAATAGAGTGAAGGCACACAACACACTTTCCTCCACTGTGCATTGGAAAGCAGACATTGAATCATCATTGAGACCATCTGCACGGCAAAAGCGGCACACTCGCTGGCCGAGTGACTGCTGTGTATTTCTCGTTCGCTCGTAAGCCAACACAAGCCTGTACTCGCTTCGCTCTCTCTCTCTCTCTCTCTCTCTCTCTCTCTCTCTCTCTCTCCATTGATCCTGTGTGTGCCGTTGCTGTTGGACTATCGTTACGATCCATTCTACTGTGTAACTATCACTAACATCTCATATCAGCACTCATAACCAGCTCATCTGCACCATGTCTCCAGTGTTGACTATTGAGTTGACAAGACAAAATGAGTCGAATACCGAAAGGATGCACTTGGCGAATGCGATGGCGACGGGCAAAACGAAATTTGGTAAATGGCACACCGCCCGATGACCACATTGACCACTGCAATTGATGTCAACCGATGGCTGCACCAAAAGGGCTTTCGTGTAACAGTGCCAAACTGCAAATTTGCCAATTCCGAACAATGGTCAGAGGACTCGAGAGCAATACTCGAGCTAGGGAACTTGATGATTTTTACCCGTGTCGTGTCTGATGTTTCCACGGTTGTGTCTTGCCTGGCCAGACCACTGTCGCATTAATCCATTTGTGGCCCATTCCATGGATAGATTGTGACTAACTTGCAGTTAGCACTGGTGCCGTGAGCAGTGCATGTGACACGGAGCAATGGTTGTGTCTTGCCTGGCCAGACCACTGTTGAATTGGTTCAGGTGTAGGCAATTTAGTGGATGGACTGTGACTAACTTGCATTTTGCACTGGTGCCGTGAGCAGTGCATGTGACACGGGGCAATGGTTGTGTCTTGCTTTGCCAGACCACTGTTGAATTGGTTCAGGTGTAGGCAATTTAGTGGATGGACTGTGACTAACTTGCATTTTGCACTGGTGCCGTGAGCAGTGCATGTGACACGGGGCAATGGCTGTGTCTTGCCTGGCCAGACCACTGTCGAATTGGTCCATTTGTGGTCAATTGTCACTGGTGCCGTGCTCAGTTGATGCCAAATGATTGTGCTTTGCAGCACAAGCTCAATTAGCCGATGGAGCCACACTAAGGTTTTGTTGGTTCGTAATAATTGAGATTGATTGCAGCAGTTGAACCAAATAGATTAGAAGTGAAGCCTTATGGGCCAAAAGCTAATGCTCTCATTATGGGTCTCAAAATGTTCATTAGCATACTATTGTGACAGGTTTCTGATGCTTTTGGTCCAGTGGTGATCGCGAGCAAAGTTTGCCCGCATCACCACGCATTATGGCACGAGCCTTCCTTGCCACCGAGTGCGTTTGAGTACAATCGAATTTATTAATCAAATTGATTTGTGCAACTGATAATAGGATTGTGTCGAGCATTGTAATCAATTGTCCGGTGTCAGTGAGGTAGTGACGAGTTTGTGTCCATTCTTGCCAACGAGTGCGGAGGAGCGCGGGGCGACGAGTTGTGAGTGTGTGGAGTAAAGTGCGGTGTGCAACTCTCAGAAGCTCACTCACCTCATCATGTTAAAGTAGAATTATTCGACGCTACCCAGTACACACAGCCTGTCGCAATTGTGTGCCATGAACTCCACAATGTGGAGTCCACATAGCGCTCATAGTCATTGATTGAATCAGTCGACCTGCCGATGCCACTAATAGGAGCAGCAGAAGATGCCAAGTGCAGGCATGGCTTCTCGTTTCGGGCAATGGCCAGCACAAGCCTGTCAAAACAAATGTCACATTTCAGTGGCGTGATGAACAATCGTAGTATGGAATGACTAATAAGATAAATACAATCAAAATGACAACACTTTCATGAACAGAACTACTCTTTGAGTAGTGACGTGGGAGAGGATGATGACAAACTTGGACAAACCTGCAACTCTGTTTCACTCTAACAAGCCAGTTTACTTCTCCACAACGAGAACCATAACAGTAAGAGGAAAGAAGATAATGCTCGAGATTACATTGAGAATGAATCGAGCCATGAGGCACATGAAGACAAAGGCCATTTAGGACAGAAGCCATTTTGCTGTACGCATGAAGGTCATAATGAACGCGGATTGGCACAACGAGAAAACCTCAAAATCAATACCTCGTTCACAGACGGCCATCGGTTGATCTATACTCTTGAGAAAGTATAACGTTGATCAGAATTCGGCTTGTTTATTCAACAGACCACTTACTAGACATGTCTGGGTGTATGTGAATAGTCGAACTGTGCACTGTGTGCGGAACAACGCAGCCAGATTTGCACTAAGCGCATCGTGATTAGATGTGCCAGGTGAGAGACCGAGGTTGTCTTTACGTTGCCGAGGATACAGCGGATGGGCAAAGTTTTGCTGCAACCAATTGGCCCGAATAGAACATAGACCGAGACACGAGATGCATAAAGGGAAAGGGATTTGAGGACGGAGACTCGTACATCTTGCGTACCATGTAGCAGCTGCAGCACTGTGCTCGTTGTTGTTGGCACTGATTAGCACTATTATGGCCTTCTTGACTGTAGGTGAATTCTCCTCAATTGGTCATGTTGGTAAGATACTGTATGATTGCAAACTGATTGGCGTCCTAATTGTTTTGTCTATTGCCGCCTTGAATGTAACTTAGCGCAATGTAAATTAATTTGAATGGCTGTCAACAGCTGGCGCTTCGATCGCACTCACAAATTCTCCTATTTCATGGCTTATCGATTATAAATGGCCAATCAAATGCACAATAATACAAATATATCAGTCAAAGGTTAATTATTTGCCAAATATCCAAATTAAAATCGTAAGAATTGAAAATTAAACGATAATTTCGATAATTGGCCATGCCTTTTTGACTTACTGGCCAAAAGTTGAACCAACGTATTCAGAAGAATCATATTTTTGGTAGACGGAGCCCCAAAACGCACTATTCATAATATGCTTTATGATGTATTTCCATTTCAAGCCAAGTCGGTTTTGGGCGGTACCGTCCAAAAACGCGAAGTGGCGCTTGCCATTGCCCATAAAACCGTTGAGTTTATACATTTTCCCTCTCATTACACACACACAGCTGTCAACCGCCCGTCTGTTGGCTTTGTGTTTCTCTGTTACTTTGCTGTCTGAAGACTTTTTGCGTTCGTTTGGCTCTAACCGCAAATTTTCTACTTTGTGACTTCTGGTCTTTGGAAACCCTCCTACGTCATTGCAGTACCTCACTTTGCAGGTGATTTGGTTACAAGTTCGAGGCGTTACGCATACTTTTTCTCATAAGTGGTAAGTTGATTTCGGTTCGTAATTTCCTTCCTCAAGTCCTGTCACTCACTGTTTCGATGTTTGACGCGGCCGTATAATCTGTTTGTCTTCTGTAGCAGACAGAGCTAGTTGTGAAAGTCTGTTCCAAACACGCTAGTCGATTCAATTTACGGATAGAACGGTGATCATCTTTGCGATTCACCGATTATCACTCGATGACTAGGGCATCTTCTCTTCTTCATCTTGTCCCTATCTTAGAACTCTGCATGTGTCTATTCTCTACAGTACCACTCAACCTAACATGGGTAATTTGGACGATATTAGCCAACTATCCTTGGTCCGTGATGATCAGGCGGAGACAGCCGATGCACCGCCACTGCCACTGCCATCCGATGAGGTGATCCGTAATTTGGCTGCTTTTCTGTCCAAAGACGCGGATGATAATGTAAAGGTGTGCGAATATTACCAGTACTTCTATGTGGACATTGGTCCGTGTAAGGCAGTGGATCAGATCTATCGGCCACTGCACAATCGGGTGCGCGTTATCAAGGACAAGTACGAAGCATCGATTCGGGCACTGCTCACTCAACTCTGGGCTGATCAGATGTAAGTAGTATCACACTAATTCCTATCTACGATTTTAATATCTCCCTCCCCCTCTCCCTCTCTCTCTCTCCCTCACTCTCTCTCTCTCCCTCTCTCCCTCTCTCTCTCCCTCCCTCTCTCTCTCTCTCTCTCTCCCTCCCTCTCTCTCTCTCTCTCTTTCTATCTCTCTATCTCTCTTCCTCTCTCTCTCTCCCCCTCTCCCTCTCCCTCTCTCTCTCTCTCTCTCTCTCTCCTCTTTTACTCTCTTGCCCTCTCTCTCTCTCTCTCTCTTTCACTCTCTCTCTCTCTCTCTCTCTCTCTCTCTCCCTCTCTCTCTCTCTCTCTCTCTCTCTCTCTCTCTCTCTCTCTCTCTCTCTCTCTCTCCTCTCTCTCTCTCTCTCTCTCTCTCTCTCTCTCTCTCTCTTCATTATATACAGAACTGAAACCAATGCTGCAGTGCCTGCGACACCTTCAAAGAGCCGTTCTCGTAAGCGACCAGTGCTCAAGTCATCATCGGTCAATAAGGTGATAATTGCACGATGGAAACGAAGCTCGGGCAATTCGACTACTGGTTCCACCTCGACAAGAACAACTCGCGGCAAAGCACTGTTTGGTAGTACTTCATAGAAAGGAAAAGTCACTGATGACTCGATCAGTCCGAATGCGCTCGCGGATGAGATTGGAGAAATGCAGAATGCCCTCGATCTTATGACCGAGTTGACTATTGATCCGAGTATGTGTATGTATGTAGATGAGTATATGACTCGAGATTTCACTAATTACTTTTTCATTATCCTTCCTCAGACACAACTGTCCAGTCATCGACTAAATCAGCCGACTCAAAGAAGAACAAGAAGAACGCGGCGGTTTCATCATACAAGAAGCCATTCATTGCCATCGAGGAAGGTGTGATAGACACTCAGGGAACCATTGTCATTGAATCGTCGACTGCCTCCCGTCTGACTGGCAAGTCAATGAAGACTCGTTCTCGTATACGTCAAGCCGCCACGGACAACGTTGCAGCAAATCGTGCAACCAAGAGTGCGCTTCAACGTACTGTTGCTTTGACAGTGACCGCTTCGGCTTCGAAGAGTACTTGTACTCGTAAGGTTACTGACCAATTGGTTGTTGCTTCAACAAAGTCGGTGTCGAAGAATGCGAGTGGATTGTTGATGAACCAGAAACTCTCTCAGAGTGCTTGGAATTTGAATGCCACACCTACAAATCAAAATTTGGTTGATATTTCTGCTTCGGGTTTGTTGTTGATATTTCGAATTAGTTGACTCCTTATAATGCTTTGTTTGTTCATTTCTATGTCTGAAGAAAGCTGATTCGTTGAGTAGACTCGCCGTCACCACTTTGACTGCTTCGTCCACTCGAAGCTCATCGCACAATTTGAAACGCGTGCCTCGCCGTGCCTGTGCTACATCACCTGCACTGCCACCAACTCCAACTTCGTTAGCTGCAGCTGTCCGCCGCCAACAAACTGAATCTGCACGTAATGAGAAGCTGATAATGTCCGAGGATAAGCGTAATAAGGCCGAAGAGAACAAGAAGACACTTCTCGAAACGCGCATTAATGCAATTAAGTGTGAGCGAGAGAAGCGAATGAAAAAGATAGCCCAAAACAAGAAGGCAATTGACCACCAGAAAGAGATCAAGTTGCGGGGCGTTGTTGATGTTGGACATTTGAAGGTGACACTCGAGCCGACTACTGTCATAACGATCGCTGAAGCACGCAATGCTGAACGGCGGGTCAAGTTGGTTTAGATGCA
>JAKIJQ010000021.1:2402500-2480000 GCA_023373905.1 Rhizoglyphus robini
CACGAAAGCACTCAACAACCTACACAACAAGAACTAATGACCACAAGTAAGTGATACTCTACTGATGTCGTGACGATTGCATCAGCGACGAGCGCAAACCCACAAGCGAAGGAAAGGAGTCAAAACAAGGAGAGTGCCAACTCTGTTCCCACTCGTGAACCTCATCATCACTCGCACGGGCCGCACTGAACGAACACAGCAACAAAGCTCGGTCAGAGAGACAGTTGACCAGTGTCAAGTGGCAACGCGCGTTCATCTCTTGATGACAATCACTCCACTCCTGAATGTGTTCGCAATTTTAATACAATGTACACCCCAACGCTTGGAACTTTAACTGATCCTACGATATTGGTTTCAGGTAAGTCTGTTAACTCAAAGATACTTTTCTCATAGAATTATGCTGTCACTCGACAGCTCTGCCAGCCACTTGTTTGCTAATGATTGCTTGATGGCACGGTGCACGGCGGTGGTGGCGGTGTTGTGAGATATACGCAATCAAGCAACCGGCGTCGATGGGCATACGGTGACAGACACTACTTTACCGGGTACATCAGTAGACAATAGTAGGTGACTGTTGTAGTAGCAACCAAATGATCGGCATCGTCAAGCGCACAACTGTACTCTGTCACCTGACCTGTAAAGACATAGACTTAATAAATGGCTAGCAAGCACAGGCAACCTTGCGAATGGCGTCGACGGACCGATTGTTACAAGGCCTCCTCTGCCCGTTCGAGACTCATTTGTCTAGGTAACCCTTGACCGGCCAACACACAAGTATCATTGACTAGTGCATTTTCGGATACACATTGCACACACAGTTCTCAGTGCGTGTTGCTGCACTGCAGAATGCAGCACATTGCCCACTGTCGATGCAATTTGCATTGTTGCAGGATTGCATCATTAATTATGCTCCAGTAAGCACGCCGAATCTTCATTTAAAGTTGCATCCATCTAATGCTCTAATTTTTACGATTATTACATGCAACTTTTACCCTTCCAATAATACTTTTGCATGTGTTTGAGTGTCTAGCTCGCGTTGGTTGTATCGATCTTTGCTGCAATCTCTGAATGCAACGCAACTATTGCAATTCTTTACGCATCAATGGTCATCGATTCTAGTTTTGTTGCATTGCACTATGCTTTGATGTTGTATGCAATGGTTGTGCGCAACTGAAAGAAAATCTTAATTTTAATTCAAAATTGCTGTACATAAAAAAATGTTGTGTGCTTGCGACTGCTTTGACTGACTGGAATGACCACAGATCAGTGGGCACATTAGCACTTTAAATTTTAATGGCGTTATTCTTGGTTTGATACGGAATGACACCACCCGGACCAATGCTAACTCGACACGAAATTGGCCGAATCCGGACTGTGGCCTACTGTTCACTGCCCGTGCACATTGGCACATTAAGCAACATTGAGCATATCACATGAAAAACGTCTATATTACGTCTCCAGAGAGAGAGAGAGAGAGAGAGGGAGAGAGAGAGAGAGAGAGAGAGAGAGAGAGAGAGAGAGAAAGGGAGAGAGCTTCACCACCCACAACAGGAACATGTGAACTAACTTCTTGAGCCGGAAGTAGTTGGCCACCATCTTGCCACTCTCGCTCAGTATGTCTTCGATCAGTGACGGTGGCAATGTGCACTTCTTAAAGGCGGACCGTACCTCATGTTCTGTCCAAACACAAGGCAAAAATGAATATTCCTTGGGCGTTAAGGACAAATAGGCAGACCAGTTCGATTCGAGCTCGGCCGAGTGGTGCATCATGAATACCATCAGACAGTCCATCTCCGTGCGGAACTTGCTGTAAATGGCAGGGTGAGTCTCTCGGAGCACATTTGAGGTAATCAACGCCTTGCTCGGAATGGTCAGCAAGCACTCGTCCGCCTGTATGGAATACTTACCCGTGAACAGAGCACGGCCACTGTGCTCCGAGTACACCACTCGCAAAGTGGTCTCATTGTGGAAGCCATGGGCTGCAAGCTATCGAGCAAATCAAATCCCCTCCATACTAGCTTCCCCCTTGGGAATGGACCAGTATGGCAGTGGCGACTCATTCTGCTTGGTCGAGCGAATGTGAATGGCGATTGCAGACAAATTGACAGGTTTGGAATGGTCCGACCGATCAGATCAAACCCATTCACTGCCAATTGTGCTGGTGGTCAGGCAATACATACACTGTTGAACGAGAGAGGGAGAGAGAGAGAGAGAGAGAGAGAGAGAGAGAGAGAGAGAGAGAGAGAGAGAGAGAGAGAGAGAGAGAGAGAGAGATTCTTGCATGTCGCCAATTCACAATTGGACTTGGCCAGTGACATTACGGATATTCGTGAAAGCAGATACGGACACAGTCGATCTAACACTAACATGGCCCTTGATGGCACTCTTCGGGAAAACAATGTTGTAAGTGCCTTGTCGATTACGAGTTCGAGAATATATTGGCTTGTGTCATTGTTTAAATAAATTTTATTGATACACATTTGAATTTGTAATTCGAGTACAAAATCTAACAACTAAGAGTTTTGTGGTGCGCGCTTATGTGTACACCGAATGGGCACACAGAAACAAAACACACGAGCCGTGCACAAAATGGCATGGCGAGTTGCGGAGAGCGTTTGTATGTTTGTTCAATTAAGGCATCTGTGTCGGACAGGACACAGTACGTGCGCGCTTTAAGTTTGCTTTATGCGTTCAATTAAATTAATTCACACCAATTTAGTCACAATTAGTCACTTATGAGTCATGAAGTGAGTGAGTTAAACTGTAATGTACATTACAGAACTGAACCGTGCACACATTCACTTGAGCAGAGTCATTTGTCCTAAACATGATCAGAATCACTATCTTTTCGTATTCCATAAACAAACACTTACCGATTTCCATTTTGGCCATCCTATTAAACTAATAATATTACACATTTTACCCAAAAACAATCAACAATAAGCATTAGACTAAAGTTATCATTTATTATATTCTAATTCGTTGCAATCAAACAATACATTGAGTATATATGTGTAAGTATATCATTCGTTGGGTAATGTTAGTGTGACAATCGTCGTGTCACTATTCTAAACATTAACTTCAACTACATAGTGATGCATAGAGTGTTTATGCTATTTAGTGAAATATTAGATAATCATACGAGTTTCAAGCGAGTAACACCATCTAACATCTAAAACAACTAAACTAATCCTTTAAAATTATTATTGTTTATGTAACCATAATAGAATAATATAATAATAATAGTGTCATTTGGTGTATGATATTCGTTGTGTTGTGGATAATTAAGATGAGTGTAATTATAGAGTGATTTCACTCGACTACATTCTAGTAAGAGAGAGAGAGAGAGAGAGAGAGAGAGAGAGAGAGAGAGAGAGAGAGAGAGAGAGAGAGAGAGAGAGAGAGAGAGAGAGAGAGAGAGAGAGGGAGAGATGTATGTGTTTGTTTGTGATTAGAGATTGGTGTGTGTGCTAGATGCTTTCAAAGCCAGTTCCAATCGAGTTGTATCACCTGAAATCATCAATTCATCTTCATCACTATTGGATCGCTTCAATAGATGTCCGATCACTTACCTTTTAGTATTCTTTAAGCCCGATTTGTATTATCCGGATCATCACTTTTACGTTTACATGAAACTCGATTAGTTCATTTGAGAGTAATTAAAATTGAGAATATCTTCTCGATACTGTTTGGAACAAATTATATTACATGTCAAAGCAAACCTTGGTTTCTTACTGGATTCTGTGATATGCCATAAGAGTTGCCATAAGAGATGCCATATGCAGCCGTATTAAACATGTTAGTTTGAAACTGTTGGTTAGACAGAACAGACTGTCGGCCAGTCCTAGGAAACATTTCTTGGGTTCCAGTGACTCTCGAGAACTGGGATGCTTGCATAGGAATGCTATTGGTACCCTAAAGTGTACAAGACAACATGCATTTTGCTTATTTGTTGTATGTTTGTGTATTCAAACTTACATTTTGTCGGTTTTGAATCTTTTGACGCTTTGGCTGATGAGATTCTTCAAGTTGATGACATGACGCAGCAAATTGACGACTCTGTGTTGAGGGTTGAGTATTATACTGCATTTGGCGAGCATTATTCTGTTGGGTTGGTCCAAAAAGACTGTTCTGAGGGCTTGACCCAATGGCATTGTTTTGATAGGTTGATCGATAAAGATTGTTCAAAATCATAGGCTGCTCATGAGCCAAAATCCGTTTAGAGTTAGCCACAGCTGAGGAATATGGGTCGTAGGGCTCAGTGTTATCACAAGGATTGGGACAACCATACGATGCACAATTTACTCGGACTTGCATACCATTGTTATGAATAGTACCATTCGAAATTTGTGGATTCATAGAAGCCATAGAACTAGTAAACTAGGACCAACATCGAAATCAGTCGAATATGGTCACAAAATATGAGATGATTACGAACACTTACACTACTATACTCCATTGGATTGTCCGCAGTGAGAGTTTGTGGACTGAACGCTGAACCCGAACTCATCTCGCAATTATTGCTGCAATTGGGATAAAGAGTCATTTCTGCGCCTGAGTGAATTGGTTTGGACCATGGGGTTGCGTTATACTTTTGAAGGCAAATTTAAGTAAAATTGACAAATCTTTAAACTCGGTTACTTACGTTCTGATTCTGTTGGGGATTCTGAATCGGAGCAAAATTGTGAGTAAAGTTGTTCCATGTTGGCTGATTGTTTTGTTGTTGATGGGGTCGTTCACATTGATTTTGCATTGAAGAATGTCCATTAAACGAATTAGAACCCGTTATTTGAGTATTGTTGGAGCCGCTCATAAATATATTGTAGGTAGGGGTGACATTTACTCGATCTTCTGTATTTTTGAAACCATTTGGAACATTCATAGAACTAGTGTGGTTCATATTTGTTGGTATTGGTGCTGCCATTGCAAAATTCATTTGCTGGTTATTTTCAGTAAAATTGCTTGCGCTAGCAGTTGATGTCTTGATCGGATTCAAGAGATAATATATGAATCATCATTGCCCAATTCGATAACTAAACTCAAACTTACGGTTTTTGGTCCCCAGTTATATGCTTGATTACGATTGACATTTTGGTCATTGGCCCCATTTGGAGTGTTTGCTGCTTGACTCAAAACTGCATGGTTTGTTTGGTTAAATGCGCCTTTGTCGTGTGGTAACTTGAATGACTAAATTAGTATATTACTGCCAAAAAAGACAAATTCTGTGCAAAACTCTAAACCTAAACTAAGCGCAATGAAAAAGTGGTTTCACTTACAGAGTTGCCCATTGAAGCAATAGATTTGGTGAACAAATTGTGGTTGTTCATGTTGTCATTCAATTGATTATAATTCAAATTGAGGTTGTTAGCGCCATTAGTAGCAGTCTTTATGAGGATTCAAACGAAATTGTGTCAATTTCAATTTGATTAACTAACAAACTAAACTTACATTTCTTGTCTGCCAATTCTGTGCATGATTACGAACACCATAATTTGTATTAAATTCTGAGTGGTTTGCTGGGTTTGAAGCCTGGTTTCCATCGAATAACTTGTATAACTAAATTAGTATCTCCTAAACTAACCGAAAACCTAAACTAATCGAATTTAAAATTAGATTCACTTACCGGGAATGCCAACGAGTTCTCTTGATCCATATTTTCAACAAACTGATTGTATCTGGCAAATTTGATTTGTTCACTTGCTTGCTGTTGAGATTTGGTCATCCGTTCCAACTGTTTCAATGGATCAGCAACAACACTCTCTGACATGGTCCTTGGTGAGGCCATATTGGTGACGACCATATTTGGAACTTGATATTGTGGCCCATCACTCGGCGACGGCTCAAACTTTGAAGTGGCATTAGTGACAGTTAGACATACATATTATTTGAACTGTACGCCACACCACTTACCATTTGGGTCGAAACCCCCACCGGATAGTGCATGTTGTTAACCTCTGTTATCTTATCAGCAAAGATATTAATCTTAGGCAAAGTCACATTTGCTGGTGATGGTACGCTCTGTGTATTTGCACCAGAAGCTTCGGTTTGAACCATTGCGGGCATTGATGCACTAGTTGGATTCAAATTGGGTTTACTAATTCGAGGCTTACTGCTGATGTATAGTTGTTCTTGCTGAGTCTTGCATCGATTTATCAATGATGGAATGGGTAGCCCCTCTAGCACATTTTGATAAGCCTCTATATCAATAACGATTTCCTCATTTTCATTGTTTTCATTATTTGATGCATTGTTTAATGGGTCGACATTGATCATTTGGCTATTGTTTTCTGCTTCCGGTGGTTTAGTCGAAGTTCCACAAGAACTAATACCCTTTACATACAAAAATCAAAACAAATCTACCGGTTTGAAAGACACAAAATTCAAACTTACCACTTCGTTAATCGAGAAAATAGTTGATTGAGGGACCAACGGCTTGACAACAGCCGTTGGGACACTTTTTTCTCGATCTACCTGAACCGGATTTAAAGCGCTGTTGGTTGCATTCTATTTGAAATGAAGCCCATTTTGTAATCTAAGAAAAACCGACAAAACTATACATACATCAGAGATTGAATTTGGGGATTCCAAGTCAATGTATACAACATCAACTTTTGGAGTCGGGACAGTCTGCTCCACTTCTCCTTGTCCTTCATCGATTTGGGTTGTACTAACTTTCTGTTCAATGTTTTCTTTTTCTTCTTTTTTATTGACATTTTTGGTGTCTTCTTCAGTATCATCATCATCCCACACTTTGGGAATCGAAGGACTAAATGAGCTTTCACTTGACAGAGCACTTTCATTAGATTCGTCGCTCTTTCGAGGTATTCCAAATCTGCCCTTTGGTTTTTGAGATTTGCTTCGACTGGATTTATCTCTTGACACTCGCTTTGACGCACGTGATGATGGCGAACAACTTCGTGTTCGTTTTGGTTTATCCTCATCTTTTGGAATATTTTTAATTCTTTTAACTTCGTCATCATGCATCTTTATCATAGCTTTGTGAAAGTATTTTTGAGCCTTATATTCGTCAAATTCTGATTTAATCAACCAACAGTCCCACCATTGGGTCGAATAAAGTTCAAGAATACTGCCATCTGATTGCACATACCAATAGCCTAGTAAAATCTTTTTGACCCAATATTCTTTGGGCCCAAGCTTTACAATCACCTTGATGGGATCATCATCCGATTTTAATCCCAAACATATTTCAATCAGGTCTGTGCAGCCTTTCAATAAACTGACACGCTCCGCGGTAGGTTTAAATTCTGCTTCCACAGAGATCAAGTCTCCCTCAGTCTTTGCTCTTATTAAGTGGTGGATTTTTGCTACTCTGGCCGAGTCGCGATTAAATTTTTCGATCTTTTCCAATTGATTTTCGCATATCAAGAGCTATAAATTGGAACCCAAACCAAACGTTAACAAATTAGCTCAAACTTAAAGCAATAACAAAGAAACTATGAACACTTACCTTCATATTGTTAGTTAAAATTCTCTTTCTTTGATCAGAGCTAATTATTAACATCTGACCTTTGTAGCTTGGACCTTTACAGTCGCGTTTTTTGCAATTACAACCTTTCGCAATTTCGTGTTTGAGCATAAGCTCGATAGACTTGTTTCGTGTAGCCATTTTTTGCTAATTATTTGTGTTTTTGAAATTGAAATCAAAGATGAATGGGTTATGAAACAAGAGGAGATAAACAAAATCACGATGATGATGAGGGAGGTTTAAACACCAAGTTCAAGTGTATGATAATAAAATAATAACACAGAAGGGATAATAAGTTCTGAGGAAGAAATATAAAGGAGAATCACAAAAGTAAACAAAATAATGTTCGATGGATTGATGATCACGTGAGGAAGGGAAAGATTAACGAGGGTGATAACGTAAAATATAGATTATATTATATGATGATCACATGTGAAGCTGTTTAGTTTTGATATTATATCGTTGCATGGTTTGATGATGGTGATGATGATGATGTTGTTGTTGATGTTCTACTACTAGTAGTGGAAAGTCATCATCATCAAATGAGGCACCTCTACCCTCAGGCGCATCACGTGTATCACCCGTCAAAACAATCATCATCATCCATCATCGTCGTGTTGTGTTAATTGGTGGTGTTGCTGTTGTGGTTGGGGTTGGTGTTGACATGACCGTTGCGAGATTGATTGACTAGATGGTGATGATGATGATGATAATGGTGATTAGCGGTGGTGGAGCATTAAAGTAGGCTAATAGGTAATGATTGCAACGTTAAATAGCGTTAACGTTAATTAACGTTAAATTTAACGTTAAGATGTTAACGTTAATTAACGTTTAACGTTTAAAATCACAACGTTAATTTTTTAACGTTAAATGACGTCTAAACGTTAAAAAAATATTTTCATAAAACTAAAATTTAGTAAAAATTTAGAGTAAACAAAATCAAGCATGGTCGCTATATGTGTGACCCAAGAGTAGGAAACACATTTAAGCAGTTTTGAGCAGTACATTTACAGTACAACAGTACGGAATTTAGTACTTCAGACTATTTTGAGGTCTGGGAGTTTAAATTAAACTTTAATGTTTATTCGCCAAATGCTGGTTCGGGTTCTTATCCCACAATTGGGTTGCTGGATCATATCCCACAGTTGGGTTGCTGGTTTTTATCCCAAAATGGGGTTGCTGGATCATATCCCAAAATAGGGTTGCTGGATCATATTCCACAGTTGGAATGCGGGTTCATATCCAACAAGTGGGGTTGCTGGATCATATCCCACAATTGGGGTGCTGGATTTTATCCCAAAATGGGGTTGCTGGATCATATCTCAAATAATGGTTCTGTCTCTGGTCCCAAATGGTGGTTCAAGTTCATTCTTTTGAACCAGCAGCCCAATTGGTAGATAAGAACCAGCATCCCAATTGGTGGATAAGAACCAGCAATCCAATTGTGGGATATGATCCAGCAACCCCGTTTTGGGATAAGAACCAGAAACCCAACTGTGGGATAAGAACCCACAACTCAACTGTGGGATATGATCCAGCAACCCTATTTTGAGATATGATCCAGCAACCCCCATTTTGGGATAAAATCTAGCACCCCAATTGTGGGATATGAACCCGCAATCACCAATAAACGAATTTATATTTTACTATTAACGTTAGCTATAATTTTTAACATTAATTTTAACGTTTAGGCGTTAAAATATTTTAACGTTTAACGTTTAGCCGTTTAACGTTCCGTTGCAATCATTACTAATAGGTTTCGCACCCTCAAAATCGCGCATACGAACAAAGCGAAGCGTACGTGCGCGTCGGCTTCTGTGCCGATTGAAGCCAATTTGGGCTTGTGCTGCCTTCTATATACAGATCTTATCTAGTCAGGCGCAATTCGATTGTTAGCTTGGACGCCCTAGTGAGCGTGTTAGCGACACGCTTGAAGATGGCTAATCATCGATCTGCGCCGGCCGCCACTACTTTCAACTACCACAAGCGAGCTATATGAGCCCGAATGGCTCCGCGGCTTTGTGAGCCAAATGTCATTGGTTGGCGCAATCTCAATTGATTTTGATATGATGGGAGCGAAAGAGGATAGAGAAGAGAGTGGCTCTTACTTTTCACAGCAGTGGGTCGAATGAAGCTCGTTTGGTTTTGTTATCAAGATGGACGCTCAGGGGGCTAAGTGGCTGCTGATGATGATGACGATGTTGATGATTGTGTTCATGAAATGTCATTAATCTTGATTTGGGTGAGTGGGTCACAAAAGTGAAAGTTTAGGTCAGGCGAGGGTAGGGTGCACTAGTCATTGTACAAATAGTATCGGAAAGATCACAAAGTCAATTTGTTAAAGTGGGTCGGGTTGGTTTGAGAAGCTGAGCACACAAACAAACACAGACGAAATCGACAGCTCGGCGAGAGAGACTCCTCTGACTCCCCGAGATAATGAAATGCACACTAACCCAATTGAACGAGTGTTTTCCTTCTTTGGCAGTGCCACTTATGTTTCCTGTCCGTGCATGTTTGTGCGTTTGCCACTCGAGAGAGATGCACCACTTTCGACTACTACTTCTACTACTAACCGAATGACTGGTTTGGAAATTTAAAAACAAACAAAATTGAAATGAACAGAAAGTGTACCGGGTGCGCTCTTTTGAACTGGAACTTCCGTTCCGACAAAGCATGCATAGACAAAACAAACCACTAACCAAGGGAATAAAAATAAACAAACTCGGTGTATACATCCCGTTAGGTTAATGAACGGTGCCTCGTGATGTTTTTTATTGTTTTTGTGATAAATGAGGCCTCTCTCTGTGTCAATGTCAATGCCTTAATGAGATTGCCTTAATTGAGCCAATAAACAGTGTGAGGCAAAACCCACATGACAGTGAAAATGCAATCTCGATTACATGAGATTGTGCGTGTGCTTTACTAATTTGAATGTAATTTGCTTCACGAGTTTTTCCGAGCGTAATTAAATTAGCTTTTTTATTGTCAATTTATATTAGTCATTCCCGTCTGTATGTCCCACTAAACGGTAATCTCAAAAGCAGCACACATTTCTGTTCTCCTCTCTTCCTTTCTCTCCCGAATGAGTCGATCAGGCCACTTGGTAGTTGTTGGTTGTCGTGTCTTGTCTGTTCTATGTGTGTTATATTATGTGTTTGCATGGTGTTCATGGTAAAGATATTGATTAGCTCGTATGTGACTTGGTAATCTAATAAATGTGAAAGTGGTCTGGGTGTCGTGCAGGGGGGTGATAATTTCGTCACAAGATAGCTTTGGTGGGGGTGTCGAAATGGACGCACAGCCGAGTTGGGTGGCTTGGTGCAATGCGGAACATTGCGCGTGAGTTGCGGCACTCGGTATTTTTCACTCCACAAAGAGAGAAATGTGATAATGCCAATTGAAATGAAAAATAAATAAAAGGGATTTGTATGGCGCAGTGAACAGGCACCGAGTGGGCGCTTATTATGAGCCCTTCGAGATATGGGGCGAGAGAGAGAGAGAGAGAGAGAGAGAGAGAGAGAGAGAGAGAGAGAGAGAGAAAGAGAGAGAGAGAGAGAGAGAGAGAGAGAGAGAGAGAGAGAGAGAAAGGAAAATGGTGGTATGCACCAGTGAACGTTTTTTCTATCTGCTCGAGCTGGCACCGTTTCGGCTGCTCAACCGTGCACTTTGGTTTTGGATAGCAAGTCAATACGACCGACCGCTTGACATAACCAACTACCCGAGTGTGCAATTGTGAGTGTCAAATTACCGAGTGGATGGTTGCGGAGTGTGCAAAGTGGTCGCAATGGGGAGATTGAGTTGTTATGATCGTTTGCATTGAGGCTAGATGCACATGCACAAACTGCCGCACTGCAGCAATAGATGTGCAATGTAGAGTAGTGACTAAACTAAAAATTGTGTAATTTAATGCCCAAACGGGGCAAACAGAGGTGGACGGAGGTGTCTATTATATTTAATGAGTCGCCTTTATTATGTCTGCAGTCTGGAATATGATGATGCACATGGAGAATATTCTCTGTCTAGATAATTTAAAAAAGCCAAGTGGAGAGTGGCCGCGTTTGGTAGTGATTCAGTTTGAGGTTTAGATTGTAATGCACTCTTTTCACTGCGTCTGGCACAAAAGAAGTTTTAGTCACGATTTAATTTGGCGATTGCATAGACAAATTCATAAATATGCAGAGTTGTAGGGCAAACGATCGTTTGTGTTGATTGGTTTATCATAAATTAAGCATCGAGGAAAGTGTGAATCGAATTTATTAATAACCACTTTATTCTAATAATGATGTCCCCCAGGTTGATCTAATTACAGTGTTCCACCATAGATCATAATCAAATTTCCTGTTTGTAATTGGTCAATTGGCGTAAACGAGAATTTATCATATTAATCGGTTACGATAAATAGAACAAATAAGGATGCAACCTATTTGAAGGTTTTTGATGTGAGTGTTGAATTGATTTGTGCATACCGAGCGAGGGAGCGTTAACCAAGTACAAACAGGAAATTTAATTATGGCTTGATGTTGCGGTGGTGGAACAGTGCCATTAGATCCACTCAACCAACATCCTAATTTGCATATAAAGTGGTCATTAATATAATAGCCCTTTTCTCAATGCCCAAGTGATACGCAAGCAATAAAAACACGAACGCTCGTTAGTCTGGCCATTTTCCATTCTGTCCCTAAAGCCTTAGGTTAGCTCAAAAGTCTGCATATTTATCGCTTTGAAATAGTGCAAAAGAATCGTTGCATTAACTGATATGCCAGTCTCGGTATACAGTGAAACTTAATAATTGTCCTGTCTGTGTGCCTGTCTGGGACACTGCTTAACGACTACTGAAAGCCACCATTAGCACCCTTCGCTCGTAAGTGTGATTGTGATATATGCTCCAGACAGACTACATTCCCCTGAGCATCGCCATAATGGGAGACATTAACAAAAGGCCATTCACATAATTCAATACCCAGACATGTCCGTCTGTTTCTGTTTGTTCGTTTGTCCATTAAATTGCACAAATATTAACTTGGCCCGTAAACTACTAGACACTACTAGACACTTAACAGATTGGCGCAGTGCGACCAGACAATGAGCCAGACAGACAGTAATGCGTAGATTCTGGTGGCAGACAGCTACCAACAACCAATAACATTTGTCATCCGCCTTCCTCTGTGCCAATAATAATCCAATTAGTCGAGCCAAGCGTGAACTCACCGAGCACTGCATCAACTCAACTCACAGTTCGGTTGGCGCACTCACCAGTGTAGACTGATTGGGTGCTTGTTTGTATAATGAGTTTATCGAACGGTCTCTCTCTTGCTCTCTCTCTCTCTCTCTCTCTCTCTCTCTCTCTCTCTCTCTCTCTCTCTCTCTCTCTCTCTCTCTCTCTCTCTCTCTCTCTCTCTCTCTCTCTCTCTCTCTCTCTCTCTCTCTCTCTCTCTCTCTCTCCCTCCCAAATGACCTATTCTTGATGGTTTCGCCCGCTTTTCTTCATAGCGCCAATCACTTCACTTGCCCGCTGTAATTGCTTCCAGTCTACCAGTCACTGGTATGGGACTGTGAGTGCAATGCTAGCTCAAACCAAAGCACACTAGTTTGGGCACTCCGAACTGTGGTTCTAGGAATGGACTCTCTCGACATTCCAAAGTGCCACCTCATATAAGCCGAATAGGGCGCAATCCATGTATGCCAAAGAGTAAGCAGGAGAGTGCCTGCACGAAGGGGTAGCAACACAAAATGTCACTGTTTACCCCCTCCAACGCTGGTCTCTCTACCCACTCAATCTGAAGTGGCATAGAATTAATTGCTCCCAAACGGCTCGTTCTCGGCGGTTGCATACTGCAATGTAGTATGCTCTCGCCGAAGGGTTCTTTTAGTTTTAATTCTCGCTCTCTAGTGTGCCGAACTCTAGAATGCATCCAATCACAAGCACCGTTTTGGCCTGCACCGTGCCACCGTGCACGGCAGCCTGTGCCACTTCGGCAAGGATTATTTCATCCTTCGTTGTGACGCAGTTGCAAACAACTCTCGACCCTCAAACCACTTTAACATTTATCATTTGATCACAAAGAGAATCACTCACGTACACCACTTAATCAATATTATTACCATGCAGACAGATAGAAACACAACAAACACAAGACATGACAGCCAACTACAACCAATGGTTTCTTTCAATTCACTTGCAGAGAGAATGTGTTCGGTTCGGTGAGAAGAAGAGAACAGGCAAGGCTACCGACCCATTTAGTTAACGGGATTTGAGATTGTTGGCCGAGTCGAGCGAAATACCGACGGGAATGAATAATAGATTAGATTGTCAATGCAAATGAATTCATTCGTTTCACCCCAGAATAATAATTCAATTGCGGAAGAAAATTACATTATGATTACTAATGCACACGATCTCATGTAGTCGAGATTGCACTTTCACTGTCAAGTGGAATTGCCTCTCACAGTTTGTTGGCTCAATTAAGGCAATCTCATTAAGGCAGACATTGACATTTAGGGGTAAATTCGCCTCATTTATCACAATACTAGACATCGAGGATTGACTTAATGGGCAATCTAGGTTTGTTTATTTTTTGATTATCTTCACAAATAATGATAAACTACAAATGTTTTTTATTAGATTTGATTTAGAATTTCAAACAATACATGAAATACACATTTAAACTAGTATGTACACTTACTAACAAGAATAGATCATATGTTATGTGACAGTGCTGTTTGGCTGACTTTAATTGCGTTAACCCGTGCCACAATGAACCAGTTGGCCTCGATGGAATGGTTGCACTTATTTGGCGCAGTAAGTGGCGTTGTGACCATAAGTGGATGTGACAATGCCAAGAAGCTCACATTTTTGTGATAACAAACAACAAACATCTTTCGTTTACTTTTAATTTGAGATTACAAGGAATGCGCGAATAGTATGAGTGAATGTATGTCGAAATGTCATACAAGATATAGAATAGATCATAAGTAGGGGATTATATATGTGGTCAGTTGCAAGGGATTTCTATCAAAAACAACTAAGTCACTTTGGATTTGGTAAAATGTTGTTGTCGCAAATCGATTAGTTAATTTCGAATTGAGTTAGCATCCATGGCACTTTCAACTAAATTGGCTATATGTCTTTTGGGTTAAGCGTATGTCTATGTCTGTGTCCTGTGTTTTGATGTATTCTTGGTTATGGAAAGGTGATGTAATCGGCTGTGACAAAGTCACCGATGCTAAAATGATCAAGTCATCTTCCTGTGTTGTTTAATCGATTCACTTGTCTACATCATCCAATTTCATCGCATTCTCTACTTCCTGTGCCATTACTTCATCGGTTCCCTTATTATCAGCCACTTCTTCACTTGCATTACGCATGTGATTCTCCTCAATTCGTTCAATAACATTACCATCATCATCAACAAGGTACTTTATTCCTCCAGCCATACATTTTTCTTTAACTGTCTTAAAGCAATCAGCTCGAGGGTCCAAATTAGGAAACAATGTTTCCGCTTCAGCTATCAGAGCATTCTCAAGCACCGGATCTGAGCACTGCAGTTTGAATGATCTCAAGTTGGGAAACAGTGGACCGAAGGTGTTTCTAAATTGGTCTACTGTGTAGTTCAGTAAAGAATCAACATTAACAGCGATCAATCCTACATCTTCAAAAGGCTTAAATTTTGCTGCTATTTCTTTGGTTAGATCAGTCAATGACGGTCCAAAATTGATTTGAGAAATGTTTGGTAATTTCGATAGTTGGGTGAGATAAAAGGAAGGTGAAATCTGATGGAGACAATGTTAGACTTTAGTTATTAATTGGAAACACTGCACACAAACTTACTCCTTGCAATGCACTAATCTCGAAACACTTCAAATGTTTACATCGATTACACAACAGCTCGAACACTTTCTCTTTATTGTCGAATTGGATTTGGTCACCGAGTTCGATAATCGCCAAGTTGGCACAACTTTGAGGCACCTGTTCAAACACTTTTGCCAGTTCTGCCCACTTGATCTTGACTTCTTTATTGTTGTTAATTCTCAAATCTTTGAGACTGTCGCCAAAGTGACGAAACAACGGGACTATGTTGCCTTCGTAATGATCAATTTGGAACATTTTAAGCTGGACTAGCAGTAGGTTTAAATTTGTGATGGCAGGTGCCTTCAGTGGCGGCATGTCCCAAACTAATCTGATTAACGAGTTAAGTTTGCCAAGTGCCTCACAAAATTGAGTGATGAAATCGTCTGTACGTCCACCATACAATTCGATGGTGGTGATTTGTGCTCCTTTCTCGTTCCAGTTTTTGAACAGTAGAGGCAATAGATCATTCAACCGGGGATGATAGTAGATGAGTAAGGCTCCAACTTTGGGAAACAAACTCGCCACTTGCTCACAGTATGTCACTTTCTTTTGCTCGTTGGACACATCTGCAACATTTACCACCAAATCCTCAAGTTTAGTTGGCTTCTTTTCACTCATGTTATGTTGCTCGTCTGCCTTAGTTCCACTTTCCAAGGCAGACACATTATTCCCTTGTGGATCATCATATGTCACATTTGTGGGGCTTCCATACAGTGCTAACTGTGTGTACTGAGCACAAATCTGCTCAATTTCATCTTTATGTTGATTGGTCAGACTGACTGACACCAACTCGCCAAGTGACATTCTGTCCAGTTCTTCTCGGCACACAATGCGGTGTGTGTTGCCTTTTTGTTTTGCCTGTTCATTGCTGTCTCCTTTGTTAGCTTTCTCGGCTTTGTGCTTTTGGTCTTTCTTCTTGTTTCCTTTCGATTTGTTCTTAGGGTTAGGCATTACGATCGATTATATGTATCTGAAAAACAATTATTTTGTTAATAATACAAATCTAACTATTCAATGAGCATGAATAAGTCTTGAGACGAAACCATTGGGCCCTCTGTAACTGGTGTAACTCGTTCCAGGATAAATAAAGTGAACGTGAAATCGAACTTAGGGCTAATGGCAGCTATTTAATGTCTGACATTTTGCCTCTGCCTGTTACTTTATGTTATATACTCAGATCTGAACCTTTGGCCCAAGTGTACTCTCCTTCTTATTGCTAATGAAGCCTTGACCTTTGTTCTCTCATAATCTCTCTCTCTCTCCCTCTCTCTCTCTCTCTCTCTCTCCTTCTCTCTCTCTCTCTCTCTCTCTCTCTCTCTCTCTCTCTCACACACACACACACACACACACACACACACACACACACACACACACACACACACACACACACACACACACACACACACACACACACACACACACACACACACACACACACACACACACACACACACACACACACACACACACACACACACACACACACACACACACACACACACACACACACACACACACACACACACACACACACACACACACACACACACACACACACACACACACACACACACACAATAGTCACAATTAGTGAGAATGTACACGAGTAACGCTCGACTCATTGCCACATCACTAAGCATTCAATCCTTTGTGAAGAAAATCAAACGGAAAACACATTCTCGAATGTACTCAATGAAGGAATGGCCTCAATCAAGGACTCGATATCAAATGGCCAGATCACTTTATCGTAAGATGGCTCAATACACCTTATCTGACATAATATACTCGAGTAAGAGATTGAGTAACAGGCTAATTTGCATTACTCAATTCACTACTACTAAGCTAATTAAGTTTTCATTGCCACCGTATTTGGCGTCTCGCCAACATTAAACAAAAATGTATATAAAATGAACGCATGCATATAATTTGTGATAATTGCTGGGGAAATAGTTACACTGTAATGCATACACACACACATTAACAGGCATTCCTGAAGGGCAACTAAGTGTGAAACAACATTAATAACAAAAAGGGGAAATCAGACACGAGGGAGAGGTGGGAAATGTAGAAAAGTTACGAGTACTCACTTGATCGATTACACAAAAGTACGGAGTTTGAGAGATCGGGATAATGCTGGCAAATTCGTGCGGGCTGTAATGAATTGCGGCGACGAACCGGACAAGACTGCACTGGACTGGACTTTGTATTGAGAAAACAGAGAAGACCAAGTGTAATGTGAAGCAGAAGAAACAGATAAGAAGAGCACAATCATTGAGCGAACATCAACGAAGCATATGTTTTGTGTGCTGCATTTGAGTGGCATATCGCTTTGGTTGTCATCATAGACAGCTCGGTGGCCGACCAGTGCAAATATGAAGTAGAGCACAGAAAGAGAGAAACAGACGCGAACGAGCGAGCACACACATCAACCTCTACGGCCACCATCATCCAAAACACACCAAACCAATTGGCAACTGCAGTGAACACAGTCGGCAAACATTCCTTTTGTGTTGTTCGCACAAAATTGTTCTGCCAAGCCAAGAAATCGATCGATGCACACTAATCGGCATCAGAGACATCAACTCAAACTGCTTGTGCGATTGGCTTATCTGTCTGACGTTTCTGCCATCGCCAAACGTTGCGTGCACTGTGGTTTTATATTTCAATTCCGATTAGCTCACAGGGTGGACCAAATGTAGTTCAATGAACGCAAATGTATTAACTTTTTTAGATTGCCAACTGAAAATTCAATGCAAACACTAGCGAATGGTGTATGTCAGTTTAGCTGGAGACTAGGGTAATAGTTCTGATAAATAGAACATGATTGCACCTCACTCAGTTTGGCAACTACACCTCAATTCAACTACGGCAATTGTATGATTGCACTGTGTGCGTGGGCAATAAGAGAAACTAATATGAGCGATCGATGTCTCTCTACGCTGTGGAGTTCTCTCGTTTGCTCTAACAAACTCCAGTGGAAAGAGATATCTGTGGTATCTGCTGTTGTACTCTACTGATTTTGTGCTCTTCTCATACAAATAGTCTACAAATAGTCAAATCACTATTGCCCAATGTATTTGTGTTTGGAGTTGTTGTGTACTTTCACTTGTTTGCAGAGAGTGGAGTCTGTTTGCATTTGCAATTTGTGTACAACTTTACTAGGCTTGTTGGTCTCATGGGAGCACGTTTGGACTAATTTATACGCTCGTTCACGTTGGTGTTGGCCTATTCCATAAAGTGAAAACAAGAATTCGTTAGTTGTGTTTGTGAGTGAGTGTGTGTCTGCTGCCTTTGGATTCACTTCTACGAATTCATTTTACCGAACGAACCAACCAAACGAACAACCAAACGAACGAACGAACGAACGTACGAACAAATCGAACGGCAAATAAGTCGAAAGCCAACTGTGTCTCTCAGTGCCACCCGTGTATGCAGTGAAAGTCCAATTGGAACAGACACACTGAGATAAGAGCGAGAAAAGAGAAATTCAAAAGTTTTTTGCTCGTGTCTTTGTAAGTGCAATGCATTAATGAAAGGACACTGAGTGAATAGGTCCTGTGTAGGTCTGTGTCTTGTAGAATAAATGGCGTTTCCACTAGTGCAATATTGTTTGATTCAATCAGCTTCGAGGCACGCACTAATCTGTCTCTTTCTTTCTCTCTCTCTCTCTCTCTCTCTCTCTCTCTCTCTCTCTCTCTCTCTCTCTCTCTCTCTCTCTCTCTACACACATGCACACACACACACTTTCGCTTTTGAGTTGGTGTGTGTAGGTTGTTGGTGTTGGTGTGATTCTATTTGGTTTATTTCTGCAAGTTGTATTATTTCGGGACCAGGATCAAAATGGCAATGGCCAGGCAATGTCCATAGTGGTCCGTCTGATGGCACACCGTCAGCGCACCCATGATTCTCGAATACGAGAATGACCTGGAGTGTTTAAAAATAATAATAAGTGCATTCATGCACAGTGCATTGCACACGAACATCACACACACTCACTCAATACATCAAGTCGAGTAAAGCGATCATCACATCATCGTCGCTTGTTTTCAAGCACAAAGCTCAATCTGTCTCACAGCCGAACGCATACGTGCGTTCTTGTGTTCGCATTTGTTTTATTATTGCCAAACATATTTTTCCAACATAAGCAGAAACCCGTAATGTGAACGTGTCCAGGTGATGTCCATGTGTTGTATCGTGGAATTGCACTCAATCTGTGCATCAATGTAGACACACTCACACCCTCACTAATACATTGAGTCGTGTTGTCGGTTAGATTGGGTTTAATTGGCCAATGGGTCGTGTCGATCGGTGCAGTATTTAGTTCATAACCAGCCACATTGGCTCGACCGTGTATGTCTTGCCTGTCCACGATCGCAATTGGCAGTGATTGGGTAGGATCTGATCCGTCGCGCCATTCTAAACTATTCAACTTATCTACGATTGCCAGTCACATTGCCTCGACCGTGTATGTCTTGATCAGATGTCAGATCAAGGAGAATTGTCGATTTGGTGCTGCATGTAGAAGAGTAGGCCGAGTTCGTTTCGGAACACTCGTGAGAACGCTTCCATGTCTGACTCGTCAATGGTGCCTAAGCACTGATTGATGCCCACTGTGCTGACTGGTCCTTCGAGATCGATGCCATACTCCCGAGTAGCCACAATTTGAGTGTCCAGTAGTGCTGCAGCTTCTCGGCTGTGCCAATACAGAGAAAGAGACAACAACTGATCGGGCAATGATATGAAAGTGACCAAAGTGGTTGGCGCTGGGCACGTCGCCAGCCAAAAAAGGGAGTGAGTGAGTAAGAGAGAGAGAGAGAGAGAGAGAGAGAGAGAGAGAGAGAGAGAGAGAGAGAGAGAGAGACTTCGATTAGCTCCTTATACAAATGAATGGGTCGTAACGGTAGCCTAACAGCAACGGCACACACAGGACCAAACAACCGATCAAGCAAAATCTGCCTGCGAGACACACAAAACAGAGGACTTTGAGCGGAGGAGAGAGACATTTCGTTGATCATTTAGCAGCGAAGAGAGCACTGGCTTGAGTTTGCTTACGAGCGAACGAGAAATACACAACAGTCACTCGGCCATTGAGTGTGCAGTTTTTTGTTGTGCAAATCGTCAAGCACTCGCCTGCCTTCGAACGCACAGTAGATGAAAGTGCTTTGTGTGCCTCCACTTGATTACACGCGTTGAGCGTTATTGTGAGTTGATGCAGCGTGTGTGTCTCATCATTTTGCCTATTGCCACTCTAATTAGCGCTCCTTTCTTGTTCTGTTCTTGTGTTATTCTGCACTGACTACTTCACCTGGTGCACACAACCATCACTCCACGTCACCCGTCATCGAACTGGTCTGCCTATTTGTCCATGACGCCCAAGGACTATTCATTCTTGCCTTGTGTTTTGACAGAAAGGTGTGGTAAATTTAAGAAGTGCACATTGCCACAGTCACGTCAGATGGACGTGCAAATTCTGCCTCATGCACTGCACTGCAGAGGTGCAAAGATCGTTGTCGGTCGGGTGCTGATCAATGGATCGGTTGGTCCTCACCACCGAGACGTCACATATTGCCGTAGCTGATGATGGAGTTCCCTCTCTCTCTCTCTCTCTCCCTCTTTCTCTATCACTCCAATCCACCGAATTAACCACTCCGTGAGAAGATTGTCATGTTAATCGCCTGTCCAGTAGGATCTGAGGCCAACTTTCTCGAGTCAATATCGGAATAGTGTCGTCGTCTGTGGCATGAACAACAAATTGTGTCTGCGCTTCTGCCCTGGTGCGTTTGGTTCAATCAGCAACTCAGACAATCTATGACAATGAACAAACTCGGCGGCAAGACGAAAACAGGCGATGGCGGTGAAAACATGGGACGCTTGCTAGTGATAAGCCCCGAACAGAATCCACAACCGGCACTCAAGCCAATGGACAGTTGGTGTTTCGGCGTGAGCGCCGCCTATGTTGCCAATGTCGTTGAGTTGAAAATCATGATGACATCGGGCGCCAAGGCTCGTGAGGACGATGAATTGCCTGGTCACAATGTGTCAATCGAGAATGCCAAACACTTCACGATCCCTGGTTCTGGTGCCATCACGCCACCAGCACATCACGACATACATTGTGTATCTGTCCGAGTTGACCTATGACTGGTGGAAGTCAAGATTAATTGTCATCTTGCATTAGTCATATAAGGCGCTAATCTGCGAGCAGTCTTGATTGATCTTTGGCGATAATCTATGATGGTAATTGAGGTTTGACACAAAGTCTTAAAGTGTTCAAATATGAAAAGTCTATTAAGCATTCCATCCGAGTGCAAATAATGTGACTTGAATTGATTGAATGTATAAATGCAAATGCCATTAAGTTTGAAGCTAGCTCAACAGCTGGCGTCGCGGTCGCGCGAATTTGTCCATACACTTAAAAATTAATATATTAAAGCATCGCTTAATATAAATCATATTGACTTTCCCAACAGACTCACAATTCACCCGTCTACTTGACTGGAACTTAAAATGCTAATTTAGTGCGCTAATTTGGCTGTAATCAGCAACTTTGAACGGCTTATGTGTAAAAGTGGACGCGAGTTGTGAGTTGCCACTTTTCTGATGTTGGCCAGTGGCCACTGGCCACTGCGGTGGTGTATGCCTAGTTACCCAACTAACCCCCTCACCGTCACTCTTGCCCATTCTGTACCAATGGAAAGCGATGGGTGAGAATTCCGCCAAGTTCCAGCACAAGGGCTATGACATATTGCTTCTTGGTATGTATCATATCACTTGTGTGTGTTATGACTAACCTACCTTTTCATCCACTCACAGACAAGACCAACGAGAATGGCGCTGAGGGCGAATCGCCCAGTCGGTTGTACCTTCACGGCTTCCACACTTCGAGCTTCGATCTGCACATTGTGTTGGCAAACTTGACACGGAATTTTGATCGAATCGTTGCACCCGACTGTGGATTCAATGCCAAACCCGTGAGAACACTGCCCTTCTAAATTTCCATTTTTTAGCCAATGCACGCCCCATACAGAGATTCTACTCATATTCGACAGTGGACCAGACAAGGAACTCGTTGTGTTCAAACTGGTCAAATTGCTCAAACTGAAACGAGTTCACTTGCTCACACATGACTTCTGCGATAAGCTTGGACAGGAGTTGTTGGCTCGGAACAGTTATGTGCCACGGGGCCAATATGTCAATCGTCCCACTCGTTTTGACTATTCTAGCGAAAAGATGTTTAACTTTTAGATTGTATTCCTCTGTATGATGTTTGGTTGCGTTTTCCCAACTCTGCATCAACCTGTCTTGATGAAAATGGTTAGTTCGAGTATGCCAATCGACAATGCTAACCTACCTCTTAGCCAAGCACTGACCAATGCTCAATGTCTGCAGCTAATTGGTTTTCGGTTGGCGGTGGATACGGAATGGCACCACCCGGACCCGGAAAGCCTGACATCTCGTGCGCCTTGTCCACCTGATAAGCAATGCCTGGCATCGATCTGGCGAGCCGCCTGCTCTACCTCGTGTACCACCAGTGACAGTCAAACATTAAGTAAACATGGCTCGAGCACCGAATAGGTAAATTTGAATATGGTTGTGGCTCGATTGTACTGCATCAGACAGTATGTCACCAATAAACAGTACATACGCGCGCGCACAACACTACCAAACCACATTGCCATTTGAATCGTTCATAAAGGTCAAAGTAGCGATCTATGCATTGTGCACACACACGATCACCAGCGGCAATGAGGTGTTGTCAAGTTTAAGTTTTAGTTCTGTTCGAGTGGTCATTAGCAATAGTTCTCAGTAGTTGAGTTCGTTTAGTTTTTTCTTGCGGGATTGAACTGAGACATCGTTCCAACAGTGCTTGTTCAGTTTCTCTGGGCTGTGTGTGTGTCGAGGGAAATGCTCGGTGCAGATGTACACTCTGCATTGCTTATTGCCTCTCAATCAGTTGATGTCACTTCTTTGTTGTTTGCCGTGCTAGATTGTCATTCATCATTGACCATCATGCCAATATTGCCTGGTGTTGTTGTTGGGTGCACAGGCGAGTAGCTTCACAATCATTCGCACAAATGGCTCAAATGACTTTGACGACTGGCATAGTGCAATGGCATCATTAGGCACATTGTTGGATCACAAAGCCAACGAGCGGAAGACTGCGACAACCAACCAGACCAAGCCAACAAAGCAACACAACACCACCATTAGACTAATGTCCCTGATGCACTACTCTCAACATACATTTGGCACAATCTACATGGTTGGTAGACAGTGTGCAACACTAGAAGTATGGACTATCAGACAGACTCGATCATTTGCAAGCAAGGCAAACTGACTATTGGACAAGTGGCTTGAATGGCAATGATGTTCCAAATGATACATGAAAATGAAAGTTTTCACTTACTGGTCAGACGAACAGAACCGAGTGCTAATCAATTAGCCACAATCAAATCGCGTTGACGAGCGTTTCTGTGTGCACTGGATGATCACTCGAGTGAGTCAGTGGATATCGCGCGTTTTGTTTTAGCTAGCATTAGTGAAATGAATTAATTTATTCTGCCACAGCCGGACTGGGAGACAAGCACCGATTACTGTTCTGTAATTGGCGAATCAATACAGCCAAAATCGAGTTTATCACTTGTGGAAAACAACAGAAGCCAACCATCGAGCGCGTTCACCATCGCCCGCAGCCCTCTCTCTCTCTCTCTCTCTCTCTCTCTCTCTCTCTCTCTCTCTCTCATGACCAGAAATTCAATCCTTTGTGAATGTTATCAAATCCAATGGAAAATACATTCTCGAATATATCCAATGAAGGAATGTCCTCAATCAAGGACTCGATATCAAAATCGAATATCGAATGGTCAGAGCACTTTGTGGTAAGAATGCAACTAACACCTCATCGGACATAATATACTCGAGATACCGATTGAGCGACAGGCCTAATTTGCATTACGCAATTCACTACTAAAAAGCTAATTATGTTTTCATTGCCATTGCATTTGCCGTCTAGACAACATTAAACAAACAAATGTATATAATATAAACGAAAGCATGTTATTTGTGATAATTTCCGAGGAAATAGTTACACTGTAATACATGCACACATATTGTCAGGCATTCCTGAGGGGCAAGTTAGTGCGAAATAACAATAATAACAAAAAGGGGAAATCAGACACGAGGGAGAGGTGGGATATTTAGGGAAGTGACGAGTACTCACTTGATCGATTACACACAAGTACGGGGATTGAGAGATCGGGATAATGCTGGCAAACTGGTGCGGGCTGTAATGAATTGCGGCGGCGAACCGGACAGGACTGCAGTTTGGAGTTTGAAAATGCGAAACAGAGAAGACCAAGTGTAATGTGAAGCAGAAGAAACAGAGAAGAAGAGCACAATCATTGAGCGAACATCAATGAAGCATATGTTTTGCTTGCTGCATTTGAGTGGCTTATCTCTGTGTAGTTGTCATCATAGACAGCTCGGTGGCCGTCCAGTGCAAATATGGAGTTCAGAACAGAAAGAGAGAAACAGAAGCGAGGGAGGGAGCATACACATTCACCTCTACCGCCATCATCATCACCCAAAACACCAAACCAATTGGCAACAGCAATGAACTCAGTCGGCATGCTTTCCTTTCGTGTTATTCGCCCAAAACCAAGCCAAGCCATCGATCGAAGCACGCTAATCGGAATCGGAGACATCAAGTCAAACTGATTGTGCGATTGCTTTATCTGTCTGATGTTTCGGATATCGCCAAACGTTGTGTGCTATGTGGCTTCATATTTCACGGCAGATTAGCACACAGGGTGATCCAAGTGAAGTGAAGTTAACACAAATGTATAAACTTTATTAGACTGATAACTAGCACTAGACGAGGGTAATGGATCAGACACACAGCACATGAATGCACCTCTCTCAATGTCAAACCTACTACAAGCACTGGATGGTTCTCTCTCTCTCTCTCTCTCTCTCTCTCTCTCTCTCTCTCTGTGTGTGTGTGTGTGTGTGTGTGTGTGTGTGTGTGTGTGTGTGTGTGTGTGTGTGTGTGTGTGTGTGTGTGTGTGTGTGTGTGTGTGTACTGCCGAACGAACGAACCAAGCCAACGAATCGAACGGAAAATTAGTGGAAAACAAACTTTGACTCTCAGTGTCCCCCGTATATGCAGTGAAAGTTCAATTGGAACAGACACACCGAAACTAAAAGAGAGAGAGAGAGAGAGAGAGAGAGAGAGTGAGAGAGAGAGAGAAAGAAAGAAAGAGAGAGAGAGAGAGAGAGAGAGAGAGAGAGAGAGAGAGAAGGAGAGAGAGAGAGAGTGAGAGAGAGTGAGAGAGAGAGAGAGAGAGAGAGAGAGAGAAGGGAGAGAGAGAGAGAGAGTGAGAGAGAGTGAGAGAGAGAGAGAGAGAGAGAGAGAGAGAGAGAGAGAGAGAGAGAGAGAGAGAGAGAGAGAGAGAGAGAGAGAGAGAGAGGGAGAGGGAGTGAGAGAGAGAGAGAGAGAGAGAGAGAGAGAGTTTTCGTGCTCGTGCTTGTCCTTTATCACTGGCCTGGCCGTTCACTGACTTAGGCCTGCACTGATAGTTGTCCAATTAAAGATTGCCTCATAAGGCAAATTAAATTTTTTACTTACGAGCGCACCGCTAGACATTTTGATTACAGTTTGTGACAAAATAAAGTTATTCGATTACTTTTATTGAAAATTTAAAGCAATACACTAAATGCACATTACTAATATGTGTGTGTGCTGTGTTTAGCAAGAATAGATAATAAGTGGAGGATTATATTATATTTAGTGAGGAATAGAAAACAAACAAATGTTTCCACTAATTCTAGTTTGGTTGCATTTCGGATAATGTCCCAAACTGATTGCGATTGGTAAATTTCGAATTGAAACTCGTAACTAAGATGATTCTATTTAATAATGAAGTGCTTTGTGCCTTTGTGCACAAATATCTCAGTAGTAATTGATTTGTGTACTGGGTTTACTTGGGATATCTCTCTCGTCCGGTCCGGGATCTTGAACAATTCTAGGCGCCGGATCGTAAGCGGGCGGACTTGACCGTCCTCCATCAGTGAACAAACCAATTGGTAATCCAATCTTTAGCCGGTCACAAACTGGGTCATCTGGGTCATACTGGAGCACACGCAGGCTCGGAATCAGACGAAAGAATGACTTCTGCACTTGACTCGTACATTTCACCGCTTTCGCATCATCTTCCTTTCTCGCTTTCTTAGCCTCTTTTCTAGTCATTCCAACTGTGGTATAACTGCCAGTGTTGCATTCGGTACATCTGTAATGTGGTGATCTATTCCGCAGTACTTGTACATTGGGAAATACTTCACCAAGGTGTAGTTTCTCAAAGTACGAATGTGTTGGTAGTCGCACTTTCAAAGTCAGAAAACGGACAGACCGAAGTGGAATAATTTCAGGTGGTTCCGCATCATGATTCTCTTCAATATATATTCCCGGGTACATATAAAAGAGATTCAAGTGGACCAATTCAGTCATGCGTGACAAATATCTGGAAAGCTTTGCGATGGACATAATGGAAAGTTGGAGCTCAAGACTTGTCAGCGAGACAAATCGATCACCAAACTGCTGCATGTCTCTTTCCATGTTCCTCATTTCTTGGTTAACTATCATTAGGCGGAATTTGTTTGCCAACTGAGGACTGAGTCCTTTGACATCGTCCGACTCAAATTTCAAGTCAATGTCAATCTCATTGCATCGTCCGCCAGTGGCGTGTTCAACCAACGAAGCCAGCAGTAGTCGTGCCGGTTTGCGACGACCAATCAGGAATTGATGAGTGGTAAAGTGACGAACTCGTGACAGAAATGCAAAATCACGAGGCTGCAAATCTGCCCGTTCAAAGTGCACATTCAGGGTAAGATGATCAAGTTGGGCTACTCGATTGATCGAATTGAACAACTCTCGTACTCTGTTTTGAATGGCAGTGCCAGGAAGATCCACTAGACTATGATAGTTAAGGTCGAGTTTCAAGGACACCAGTCTATTGCGATAGTGATTGATGATACGAGCAAGCTGGCCCAGTGATGTGCTGGCAGCGTCTCGATTCTGAAACCAACTGAGAACCACAGTCAAATGAGTTACACTGGCAAGTTTGTTTAGAAGTGATGTGGCGATTCGTTCTGTCAATGTACTGACACCTCTGGCCCCAGGAACACGAATAAGATTGAATTCTATCGAACTGCGGGATACTAATTCTCGAGCCCAAGCCGAGTCATCCACATTGCGTAGAGCATCCGCGAACAATTCACTTCCAATTGGATTCGCTTCTTCGTGAAGTTTCTCAATGTCCGCTTCAAGTTCAGTTAAATCACCCATGAGAACCAATTCTGTTTTTGTTAGCAGAATACCTTCCACTACTTGAGACCAATTTCGACACACCATACTTAGGGTACCAAACAATAGAGCCAGTGGTAGCTTCTTAAAAATGAGCAGCAAGCACACATCGGGTAAGGTAGACCAATTTGGATCCATTTTGAGATAGTAGCATAAATTCGAGTGTAGAGTGGCGAGAATGCGATCAAAACTAGAAATGCGTCGTTTGTTGGACGCGCAAAACGAAATTTGTGTAACGCGGAGTGCACGATCACCAGCACGACAAACGTAAACAGACTGTGCTCAATGTTGGGCTGCTCGATGTGTGCGCCAATTGGCAACGAACCAGCACAGACAGCGGTCCGGACAGATCGATTACTTTAACTTCTGCCATTTCACTTTGTCCGATGTCTAAGGATGATAGAAAAACAAGACAGTGATGATGGCCTTTGTTGTACGTTTCAGTTAGGCAAATAGATCGAAAATATTGAATATTACAGAAGAACACGACTACGACGAAGGCGAAGAAAACGAATACACTGGCTACATCAAATGACGGGTGAGATAGCACTGTGCTCGAGTGTGCGACAAACCGATCAGGACAAGCCGAGCCAATGCGAATGATAGTGCCACTCTGTGTGTGTGTTTGATGTGTTGTGTTTCTCTCACTCTCGCACTCAAAGTAGAGGTACTTACTCGCTTACTGTTTTCTATTCTCATTTTATGTCTCTTCCCTAACTCATAGTCGACAGTGCAAAATTAAAGAGAAATACCAAGTAAGCCTGAAAAATGAAATTATTTTAATTTTAGCAGCATACAATTTATTATTGTGTTAGCAAACGCAAAGTTTTTGAGTCGGTTTAGAGATCGACGGGTGGCTCTACCGTTTGTACTGCATTTTGGAGAGTAAATAAAAATAATATAAAATTTAAAAAGAATTAAACTAAATATGTCATTTAATGACCATTGCGTTCTTGATTTAATTTATATGAATCAGGAACACACACACAACACGACAATTCCAAAAATACCTTCTCTTTATCGCTAATATACAAAACATTTCGACTTTATTCCCAGTAAGTTCAAAAAGTTAGTCCACTTTTTCAAATTCTTTTTGCATTTAGCATTAACAACAACAAAGACAAGATAGAACATTAACTCGTTAACTTATTGAACACTAACACACACAACCGAACATACAACATCATTATCATCATCACATAACATAAACACAAATGCATTTGCACTGGTGTGTTGTGTTGTTGTGCAAGGAGACATTAATGTCGTATATTTAGTAAGAAGTATATTCACTCTCTCTCTCTCTCTCTCTCTCATCCTCTATCCCTCTCTCTCTCTCTCTCTCTCTCTCTCTCTCTCTCTCTCTCTCTCTCTCTCTCTCTCTCTCTCACTCACTCTCACCCTTCTTCCCTCCCCATGTGTGTGTTTGTCACATGCAGGCAATCGAAAACATAAATCGATGCATAACGATAATGTTTGTATGCATGTTGTTGTTTGTGTTGCGCGCTAATGGACATTGCTGTCATTAATTAGTTCAAAAAGTCAATTAGTAGTGTATGCACCATATATCTATTAGTGTGTTTTTGCCTGACTGTCTGCCATTAGCATCAATCTATCATTAATTAATAATGATCTTCGGTTGCTATGTGCTGTATGATGTGCTCTACTTTCGTTTAACATAACAAAGTGTACAGGCAGATGCTATGCATCTCTTGTATCAGTGAATGTCGATTGTCATCATCGTCATTAAGCCATCGTTGCTCGTCATTGTTTGATATTTTTCTGTTTGATCAGACAGAAAGTGTTCGTGTGCCGATGTCAACTTGAACATTAGATTGCATTTGCCATTGAGTGCACTGCAATTGCCGCTCTTGATGTTGCATTGCATAAGGAATCTCGTATTAAAGTGTGACCAAGGCATCTATTCATTCAAGGCATGACCACATTACCAAAACATCAACTATACACAATTGACCAAGGTTATTTATTATTCTAATTCTTTGCAATCAAAGAATACATAAATAATTATGGGAATTCGCTGTGTAATGTAAGTGACAATTCTCCTGTCATCGTCAAACGTTGCGTTCTCTGTGGTTTTATATTTCACTATCGATTAGCGCACAGGGTGAACCAAATGAAATAGAGGTCACGTAAATGTATGAACTTTATTAGATTGTCAACTGAAACTTTAATGCAAACACAAGCGAATGGTGTACTGAACACAAATCTGTCCAATTTCATCTTTATGTTGATTGGTCAGACTGACTGACACCAACAGTATATCAGTTTAGCTCGAGACGATGATAATTGTTCAGACAAATAGAACAGGAGTGCACCTCTCTCAGTGTGGCAACTACACCTCAATTCAACTACGGCAATTGTATATGTCTCATAATGGGAATTAAATTTGCCTGTGCAATGGGAAATCTCCGCACAGACAATCCAATACTCGCTAATTGGACATCGATGGAGAGTGAAAGTGAACTGTGTGTGAGTGCTTGCACTGATCAACAGGCCGACGACATCACCACTTTTGCTGAATGCATTTGTGTCTGGGTGGTGATGGTGCACTTTCACATGGTTGCACCCAATTAAGTCTGTTTGTATTTGCAATTTGTTCCCAACTTCACTTGGCTTGTTAATCTCATTGAGGCTCCTTTGCACTTTTTTATTCGCTGGTTCACGCTTATGTTGGCCGCATTGCACCAAGTGAAAACAAGCATTTGATGGTTATGTGTGGGTGAGTAAGTGTGAGTGTGTGTGTGTGTGTGTGTGTGTGTGTGTGTGTGCGATGCCTTTGGGTTCACTTCAATGATTTCATTAGTTAAAACGAGCCAACCAAACGACCGACCGAACGAACAAATTAAACGGCAAATGAGTCGAATGCAAACAGACGCGCAATGGCTCCCGTGTACTACAGTTACAGTTCAATTAGAACAGACACACCGATCAAAAGGCTAGTGAAGCCATTCAAAAACCATTTGTCTGAGTCTTTGTATGTGTAATGCATTAATGAAATGACACCAAGAGACTGTGAGTGCATGTGAGAGTGAAAGAGAATTTCAATCCCTGCAAAATTCAGCCAAGCCAATATCTTGGTCAATTGCTTATTTGTTTGATTTCCACTTTGGCTTTCTTTAGTTAGTTTTTTTGTTGTAGTTGTGCCATACGCTCGGCCTTTTCCAAATCACTTAACACATCTCATCTCACTCACTAGCCACTTAACTCGTCTTGATCTGCTTCTTAAAAAATTAATTCCATCTTTATTTTTTATGGGGTTTGTGATAACAGACAAGTACAAACGCTTTTGTCGATTATTTTTATTGAGAATACAAACAATACATGAAATGCACATTCACTAGTATTTGTGTGTGTGTGTGCTATGTTTACTAACAATATTACATCATAAGAGGGATATTATATTTGTGGAATGGAATATAAGCCAAAACAGACGAGAGCTTATTTTGATATTGTTAGTATGCATTTCGCAAAGTTATTTTAGTATATCTAATTGAACTCACTATCTAAGTTGAATTGAAATTGATTCATTGTGCTCGAGAATCGCTGTGTTCATTGCTTGTTATTGACTTAGATTCGTATTTTGGGCTTTATATCCTCTATAAACAAATTAAAATTGTATTGACAATCCTCATTATACACGAGGGAATCATCACGGGGACGTGAAAGCGATTCTTGTGTCAACGGACCAGTACGTATCCAGCTTTTGGCCAGAATGCCAACCGGTGGATCCCACTGAATCAAGCGGAGACCTGGAATCGATCGAAAAAAAGACCTAAACGTGTGATAAGCACATTGCTCATAGCGTACCAATTGGTCTTTATACGTTATGGGTTTGGCGCAACGGTGGATACATGGTGGATGACGTTCAGTCTTGCATTCGGCACAACTCCGGATCAACACCTTGAATCGGAGAATCTGCAGGCCAGGAAACACTCTGCCAAGATGCAATTTCTCATAGTCCAAATGAGAATCTTGTAGAAATAGCCCCAAAGTTAGCACGCGAACCGATGGCAGCTGAGTAATGTCGAGCTGTTCCACATTCTCATTCCCGTCCAGCCTTGGTGCGACATCATAATCGAGATACAAATGGATCAACCGAGGAAAGCGTGACAAATAGCGAGCCACTTCAGTGACGGGCATGAGTGAAACTTTGAGGTGAACACTGCTCAGTGAGACAAATCGATCAGCAAACAGTTGGATGGCTTGTCTCGAGTCGGGGTAAAGGACATTTACATCACGAATAATGATTCGACGCATTTTGGCTGCCAACACTGGTTCGAATTGTGTCACTTTCTTCAAGTTCAATTCACAGCCAATGTCAATCTGATTGCAGTGTCCGCCAGTGGCGTACTGCCTCAATGAGGCCAACAGTAGATCAGCTGATTGGTACATGGGACCAATCACAAATCGATCTGTGGCAAAGCTGTGCACACGTGCAAGAAATGCCAAGCTTTCCACCCCATTCGGCAAAATTGCATCAAAAAAGTACACATTCAGCGACACGTGATTCAGTTGTGTGTTGATTCGATTGATCGAAGCGAATAACGCTTGTACTCTGTTCTCCAATTTACTTCCAGAACGGACCTCACTGCCCCAATACATGAGGTCGAGCTTCAACGAAACGAGGCTGTTTGCATATTGATCGATGATGCGAACCAGCTGTTCGAGTGATGTGTTGGCCGAGTTTGTGTGTTCATGAAACCAACTAAGAACCACAGTCAAATGAGTGATTCTAACAAATTTGCCCATCAGTGAGTTGGTCATTTGTTGAGTTAGCGTACAGGCCCGCGTGACATTAGGCACACGAATAAGTTTGAATTCAATGTCTGGCCGTGTCCAAAGAGGCGTCCCATCCACTTGTAAAAGGCGTTCAACCAAACAGCTGCCAAATGGATTCGACTCAACTTGAAGTCGCACTATGTTCTTGTACTGATAGGCATCATCGCCCATCAGTACCAATTCTTTTCGGGTCCTGAGAGCATGCGAACGCAGAAAGGTCCAATTTCGGCACACCATACTTAGGGTGCTACCAAACAGTACAGCCAGCGGCATGTACTTGAACACTTGCAACAAAAACACCGCGTCAATGTCACACCAATTTGACGCCATCGTTAGCAGGTGAGATCAAATCGGTGATTAAGTTGGTGAAAAGTGGTAAAAATCACGATCAAAACCAATGGTGCGTCGTAGAAAGCGAACGAGGTTTGTGTCGATTGCAGTTTACTGTCCCTGAACGCACCACAAACGTAAACAGACTGTGTGTGCTCAGTGCGGAATTACTCACACACACTAATGGGCCAACACTGGCAGCTGCCCGGACAGTCGCGTCACATTCACTTTGTACTATGGTCTCTGGTTATTGTGTCTTTGTTATGTTGCAGCTAGTCAAACTGATCGAAGCTATTGAATATTGAACTAATAAACACGAAGAAAAAGAAGATTGCAACGGCAACGAAACAACGACGACGATAGAATGATTGCACCGTGTGCGTGGGCGATAAGAGAAACTAATATGAGCGATCGATATGTCACTGCGCTGTGTAGCTCTTTCGTTTGCTTTACAAAGTGCCGAAATGTGTTTGGAATGGTGGTGCACTTTCGCTTGGCTGCGGCCGAGTGCTGTCTGTGTGTGCTACGTTTGGATTCACTTCTACATTTGGTAGAACGAACAAACGAGCGAACTAACGAGCGAACGAATGAATCGAACGGCAAATTAGTCGAAAGTAAACTGCGACTCTCAGTGGCCCTCGTGTATGCATTGAAAGTCAAAACAGTTGGAACAAACACACTGAACTAAAAGCGAGAGATGGTATTCAATAGCTGTTTACTTATGTCTTTGTATGTGTAATGCATTAATGAAGCCGAGTTAAAGCGAATGATCGAGCCACTCTGTGTGTGTGTTTGCTGTTTTGTGTTTCTCTCACTCTCGCACTCAAAGTAGAGGTACTTACTCGCTAACTGTTTTCTATTCTCATTTTATGTCTCTGCCCTAACTCATAGTCGACAGTGCAAAATTAAAGTGAAATACCAAGTTAGCCTGGAAAACGAAATTAATTTCATTTTTACGAGCAGCACACAATTTATTATTGTGTTAGCAAACGCAAAGTTTTTGAGTCGGTTTAGAGATCGACGGGTGGCTCTACCGTTTGTGCTGCAGATGGAGAGTAAATAAAAATAATATAACATTTAATTTTTCTAAATATGTAATTTTATGGCCATTGCGTTCTTGATTCAATTTATATGAACCATGAACACAAACACACAACACGACAATTGTTATTAATGCGCCAACAATTCCAAAAATTTCTTTTTTTATCTTTAATATATAAAACATTTTGACTTTATTCCCAGTAAGTTCAAAAAATTAACCCACATTTTCAAATTCTTTTTACATTTTACATTGACAACAACAACGATAACATAGAACATTAACTCGTTAACTTTTTGAACACTCACCTACTCACCCGAACACACAACATCATTATCATCATCACATAACATAAACACACATACATTCGCACTGGTGTGTTGTGTTGTTGTGCATGGAGACATTAATGTCGTATATTTTGGTAATGAAGTGCTCTATGTGTGTGTGTGCACAAACAAAGCAAACGAAAACATAAATCGATGCATAACGATAATGCTCGAATGCATGTTTTTGGTTTGTGTTGCGCGCTAATGCACATTGCTGTCATTAATTAGTTCATCAACTCAATTAGTAGTGTATGTATAATTGTTAGTGATTTCGTCTGTCTGACGTCCTCATCATTATCCGCTTGCCAGCCATCTGTCTGGCAATCAATAAATAATTAATAATTATGTTCGATTGTTATGTGCTCTACTTTTGTGTTACATAACAAAATACACACAAACAAATACAATGCATCTCTCGTACCAGTAACTTACTTACTTACTTACTTACTTACTTACTTACTTACTTACTTACTTACTTACTTACTTACTTACTTACTTACTTACTTACTTACTTACTTACTTACAAGTAAGTGTCGATTGAATTCGTCGTCATTTAACCATCGTTTCTCGATTTTTTCAGTTTGATCTGTTTAATTGTGTCTCAATTCAATTCAATGTCTGATCAATTGATCAGACAGAAAGTGTTTGTTTGTCGATGTCTATTTGAACATTAGATTGCATTTGCCATTGAGTGCACTGCAATTTCCGCTCATGATGTTGTATTGCATTAGGAATCTCGTATTAACGTGTGACCAAGGCATCTAATCATTCAAGGCATGACCACATTACCAAAACATCAACTATGCACATAAGACCAAAGTTGTTTATTATTCTAATTCGTTGCAATCAAAGTATACATAAATAATTGTATGAATTCGTTGTGTAATGTAAGTGACAATTGTCGTGTGTTAATTCTAAACAATAACTACATAAACAGTTAGTGATTAATAGTGATACTATAGTGAAATAGAAAGTTTTAAATGAGATTTAATAGAAAAGTTGTGCAATCTAATAACTAAGCTAATTCTTCAAAATGATGTTTCCATTATTAGTAATAATAGTAGTATAATGGAATAGTGTAATTTGGAATATTCGTTGTGTAGTTGAGATAATTATAATTATAGAGTGATGTTCACTCGTCTACATTCTATGTGTGTGTGTGTGTGTGTGTGTGTGTGTGTGTGTGTGTGATCAGTAATTGAAGATTAATTTTAGTAAATTCAGGACCTGGGTTTGCATTACTCTTCTCGGTCTTCTTCCAGGACGCAAGCGGGCGGACTTGATCGACCTCCATCAGTGAACAAACCAATTGGCAATCCACTTTTCTCCACGATCTCATGAACTCGAGGATCATAGTGTAACACACGCAAACTTGGAATTAGACGAAAGTATGTCTGCTGAATGAGACTTGTACAGATCGCTATTTTCACATTCGCTTCTTTCTTCGCCCTCTTAACCGCTGTCTCATTGGACCAATCTGTGTCAATAGTGCCCGTATTGCATTCGGCACATCGGTAATGATATGTCTTATTGCGTAGTACCTGTACATTTGGAAATACTCCGTTCAGTTGCAGTTTAGTAAAGTCCGAATGAGTTGGTAGGGTGAATTCTAATGTCAGGTAACGGACAGATGGAAGTGGAGTAATTTCAGGTTCTTCATCGTCATCATCAACATCATCGTCATCATCATACTCTGCCAAAGCTGGTGGCTGGGACCTAACAAAGAGATTCAAGTGGATCAATGCAGTCAGGCGTGACAAGCATCTGGAAATCTCATTGAAGGACAAATAGGAACCGTCTATCTCAAGACTTGTCAGTGCGACAAACCGATCAGCAAACTGCCGCAAGTCTCGCTTCATGTTCTTGTTTGTGTCCAACTCTTGAACAACACAGATTCGGCGGAATTTGTTGGCCAACTGAGGATTGAGTTCTTTCATATGTTTCAACTGAAAATGCAAGTCACTGTCAATCTCAGTGCAGCGTCCACCAGTGGCGTGTTCAAGCAACGAAGCCAACAACAGTCTGTCTGGATAGTCACCAACCGCGAATTGATATGTGGCAAAGCTACGCACTCGAGACAGAAAGGCAAAGTCACGAGGCTGCAAAGCTGACAAGTCAAATTGCAAATTCAGTGTGAGATGATCGAGTTGGGTTATTTGATTGAGCGAAATGAATAACTCTCGTACTCTGTTCGGTATGAGAGTGCCAGGAAAAACAATAAGATAACCACTGTTATAGAGGTCAAGTTTGAGTGACACCAGTCTGGGCGCATAATGACCGATGATGCGAGCAAGCTCTCCCACTGCTGCGTCTTCATTTCGAAACCAACTGAGAACCACAGTCAAATGAGTCAAACTGTCAAATATGTTCAGTAGTGATGTGGTGAATCGATCTGTCAATGCGCAGGCACCTCTGACTCCAGGAACACGAATAACATTGAATTCTATCGAGCTGCGGGACACTAATTCTCGTGCCCAAGCCGAGTCATCTTCATTGCGTAGAGCATTTGCCAGCAATTCACTCCCAATGGGGTTCCCTTCTTTGTGAAGTTTCGCTATGTCCGCATCAAGTCAAGTTGAATCGCCCATGAGCACCAATTCGTTTTGAGTTTGCAGAATACTTGCCACTAGTCGAGTCCATTTTTGGCACACCAAACTGAGGGTACCAAACAGAAGAGCCAGAGGTAACTTTCTAAAAATAAGCAGCAAACACACATCGGGTAAGTCAGACCAATTGGGATCCATTTTGAGATGGTAGGATAAATTCGAGAGTTGTGTGGCGAGGAGAGGTGAAAATGCGATCAAAACAAGTGGTGTGCCACGTTGGCAGAAGACGCCGAACTAAACTTTTGTGTCGAGTAGAGTGTGCACAGTCAATGCAAACGCCACAAACGTAAACAGACTTTGTGCTCACTGCAGGGATGCAGTGTGCAATGGCAATGAGCCAACACTATTACGTTCACTGCTGCTCTTCAACACATTCGAATCGATGAGTAGAAAGAATAACAGGACTGTGTGGTTATGACCTTTGTTACGTTGCAACTGGTCAATCAGTTATTGAATATTTCCAATAAACACGAAGGAGTAGAAGAAGACGAAAGCGACGATTACAACGATGACTAAAGAGCGATTGCACTGTGAGCGATATCGAGTCGAGCTAACTCGAGCGATCAGCCATCTCCCGATGTCGCTCTCACTCATTTGTGTTGTGCGGCAACTTCTTGTGGTGTACGGGTGTACTCGGTTGCACACATACGAGATTGCACACTATTGAACAACACAGCTACACTAATCGACTGACTGGTTTGCAGATCAAAGGCGAAAATGAACAATTGAACGAACAGGAATTTAGGTAATGGTGATGGTAATGTAAGGCGATGAACCACTTTGCATATACACGGCCAACTGTGCACAATTGCGAATGGAAAGCCGCATTTTTCTGTATTTGTCTGATATGGCTATTTGTAGGATCAAACCACACAACTTATTGGTTTTTCCAAAACCAAGTTCGTTGCCAAGTTTAATCACTAACAGCCTTGTCGTGCTATTGATAACTGGCAATCAGAATACGATGCCACAGATTGCACGAACTTAAAGATTTAATTTATATGAACCAGGAAAACACACACACACACAACATGAAAATTGCAATAATGTGCCATCAATTCCAAAAGTGCCTTCTCTTTATCGCTAATATACAAAACATTTCGACATTAATTCCCTTGAGTTAAAAAAAGTTAGCCAACTTTTATATTTTCTGTTTGCATTGCAACAATAACATCAACAACATAGAACATTAACTCGTTAACTTTTTGAACACTCACACACTCACCCAGACACACAACATCATTATCATCATCACAAAACATAAACACACATACATTCGCACTGGTGTGTTGTTGTGCAAGGAGACATTAATGTCGTATATTTTGCGTATTGAAGTGCAGTAACTCTGTGTGTGCCCAAACAGGCAAACGAAAACAAACGAAAATGTTCGTATGCAATGTTATTGTTTGTGTTGCGCGCTAATTGTCATTGCTGTCATTAATTAGTTCATTAAGTAATTTAAAAAATATGTATTGGTGACTGGCTGTATGATTGTGTTTTGTCTGCATTCCAACCATCTGTCTGGCATTCAAAAATTAATTATAAATGTTCGGTTGCTAGGCGCTCTGTCGTGCACTACATTTGAGTAACATGATAATAGTGCAGCGGCAAATGCAATTAGTAATAGAAGGGAAAGATATTTCGAATGTAAATGATGTGGTGGCATAAAAATGAACAAAAACAACAACAAATGCATATCAGATTGCACACAGATTAGCCTTTATACAAACACAATATTAAATATGGAAGATTAATATAATCAGTTCAATACAACAAATTTTGCAATACGACTTAACCGTAAAAACAAAGATTATTTAAGATAGATAGATAGATAGAGAGAGAGAGAGAGAGAGAGAGAGAGAGAGAGAGAGAGAGAGAGAGAGAGAGAGAGAGAGAGAGAGAGAGAGAGCGAGATGGCGAGAGGGCGAGAGGGCGAGAGGGCGAGAGGGCGAGAGGGCGAGAGGGCGAGAGAGAGGGCGAGAGGGCGAGCGAGAGAAAGAGAGAGTGAGAGAGAGAGGGCGAGAGGGCGAGAGGGCGAGCGAGAGAAAAGAGAGAGTGAGAGAGAGAGGGCGAGAGGGCGAGAGGGCGAGCGAGAGAAAGAGAGAGTGAGAGAGAGAGGGCGAGAGAGAGAGGGCGAGAGAGAGAGAGAGAGAGAGAGAGAGAGAGAGAGAGAGAGAGAGAGAGAGAGAGAGGGCGAGAGGGCGAGAGGGCGAGAGGGCGAGCGAGAGAAAGAGAGAGTGAGAGAGAGAGGGCGAGAGGGCGAGAGAGAGAGAGAGAGAGAGAGGGAGAGAGAGAGAGAGAGAGAGAGAGAGGGAGAGAGAGATAGAGAAACAATCTTTATTATACAAAATATATAATACAGATAGAGCTTCTCACTAAACAGTGAGTTGCCATTAGACACAGCATACTAATTAATCTAGATAAGACAATATTGTGGTACAAGTTTAGAATAGTGTAGACTACAAAAAGTGAGACTGAACATCAGAAAATATAAAAGTGTGTGTGTGTATGAATATATAGGAATCTAACCATAAATGTGATAGTGTATCATATGTACAGATGCAATCAACACAGATTCGGCAATTTCGCAAAGTTTCTTCTTATCCAGCTGGAAACGGTCGAAAAAGTCCACCAACTGGGTGCTCACTGTTCCTCTCGCCCCCATCCATAGACCAATCACCTCACACTCGCGGTTCTTGATCAGGGGGTATTTCTCTGCCAGATCGTCGTAGCAGCTCCGATAAATGTAATCCTTCTCTGCTTGCACAAAAGCTCCAACATCATCCTTTGTTTCCTACCGGACAGTCGGATCGATTATGTAGACTTTGTCGGAGTCTTGTTGGAACGCAAGTATGTCGACGAACCTGTTCGCACCATCACCATCCGAACAGTACGGTTCTACCACGCAGTTGTATCCTTTCTCGCGGAGTAGACCAGCAAGCGTCTCTTTCAGCTAATGGTGACGTTTATTTCGTCGTTCGTCGTTAAAGCCACAGGCACCGAGGACATGGCCAGGTGTTTCTTTCTCTCTGCGGCAGAGGATCGATGTATGGACTGTATCTTGAACGACTCCAGGAACGCCCAACAGATTTGTGTAGCCGGTGCTCAACTTGATGGCTGCCACCCATTCTGAGCGGGACAACGTGTTCTTTTCGTAGACTAAGCTGTTGCCTTTGGGGAACTCTTTGAAGTGACCCACACCACAACCCTGGTAAAGTTGGGTGGTACATTTGTTAAATTCTCGATCTCGGAGAGCGTTGCGTAGTTGACGTGAGGTGTTCCCTTCCACCTGGAGGTCCCGTTTGCAGATGGCCATTTTTTCTGCGCAATCGTAGACCTCATTAAAGAGTCCATCGGGGACAGAGGAGAGTCGCAGGGCCATCGCGAAATGCTGAAGAAGCACCTCCCACTCGCATCGGATCATTCCCATGCCGCAATATTTTCGGGGCGAGTAGATTAAGCAGTTCGAAGTGTGTACGGGCAGACCGATGATAGCCTTCAGGCTTGTTCGGATAGTACGGTCGAGTACGATGAGAGTCTCTTTTGGGATCTTCCGCAGCGGTGCTGCTTGTAGTGGATAGGTCAACCGTGGCAGTGTTTGAAGATGTTTAACTTCTGGTCTTTCTTGAGAAGTGGCGAAAGTACGAGGTTGTTTGCGTTCTCGGTGAACTTGGCCAGAGCACTCTGGTCAAAGACCAGTTCGTTGTTGAATGTGTGGCCCAGGTACCTGATCACAGTGTCTCCACCTATGCACTTGATGATCATGTCGTTGATGATCAGGTCACCCGGGACCAATTTGCCCTTTTCAATGTTGATGGCCATACTTTTCTTTGGGTTCACCTCCAATCCGATGGTTTGGAATAGTTCTCGAGTAAGTTCGACAATTCGTTTGGTTCCTTCCGCAGAATCTGATGAGATGGCTTGGTCATCCGCAAAGCCTGTCAGAGCGAGGGCGTCGTATTTTTCTGACAGTTTGAATCCGTACTGGTTGGCGAACTCTGGATCGCAAATCTCCTGATAGATGAAGTCGATTGCCAGATTGAAGAGAATCGGCGAGAGTGGGCCACCTTGAGGCACGGAACGATTGATGCGGATAGGCTCCGACCGCGCGCTGCCGATATCGATTCGAATCGAATTGTTCTGCAGCAGCAACATGATGAGGCGGCGGAGGTTGTTGGAGACACCTTGCGATTTCAGACTGGCTTCAATGTGTTGGTGTCCAATATGGTCGAAGGCCTTTGAGATGTCCAGGAAGACAATTTGGCAATCGGACTTGTCTTCTTTCGCTTTCTTGAGACAAGCGTTGATGAGTTTGGCGTTGAGTTGACATCCCGGAGTGCCAGCAACGAATCCTCGTTGGTTCGTGTTGAGATCGACCTGGCTGCGCAGGTGTTTGTCCAGTACACGCTCAATGATTCGGCGGAGAACTGAGTAGATTGTGATTGGGCGCCAGTTTCCAACATCGTCAAGGTCGCCATCCTTCGGTATCAACACCGACTTGCCCTCACTGAGACCATCTGGGACCCATCCCTTAGTCAACATGATGGTGATGATTCGTTGGAGTATGTTGCCAATCTTTAGGTCACGGACAGTCTTCATCAAAACTCGGTCGTATCCAGGGGAGGTGTCAATGCTAATTGCCTTTATTGCACTATTGACATCCTCGACCGTCACGGTGACATCATCCTGGCTATCACAGTTGGGGTAGTGGTCGCGGGTTCGATCGTTGGTTGCCTCGAAGATAGACTTGAAGTGGTTGTGGAGGTCACCGATTGGGATCTTGCAAGCACCTGAGGTCTTGCCGTCCAGAATATCGCGGGCAATCTTCCTGCGTTGGTAGCAGTACTTGTATTGGGCAAGTTCATAACGATACTGCTGGCGGCGACGGTGCCGTGCCCTTTTTGCTGCCCGTTGAGGATTTGTCGAGTTGGAACATTTGGCATTTGAGTTGTTGTTGTTTTTGCCTTTGTTCTTCTGCCTCTTGCGATAGTACTTCACTGCCGGGTGCTTTGGACCGGGCAGACGTTCAGTTGTCTCGAAGAGGAACTTCTGAAACTCGGTAAACTTGGTGTTGAAGTACTCGGGACCATAATTGTCGTAGTTCTTGGCAATCGTGTCGAACGCACTGAACCATATATTGCACTCTCGACGGAGATTGTCACCAGTGGGGTCGGGAGATGTCGAATTATCACTGGGCACATCGGCCACCGGAGGAGCACGAGTAGGATGAGCCGCCTGGTGTTTGGCCAGTCTCGTGTTGTTGGCAAGTACAGGGTGAATGCTAATGTGTGAGTTGAGTGCGTTCAGATTCTCAAACGTCTTTCCACATTCGGGACAATCCACCGATGATGATGTTGACGGCTCTGGCGAATCAACATTGATTGGAGATGGTGGTTGTGGTAATGTTGTGGGAGTCAGGTGGGCTACTTGTGGCAGCAGTGGAACATGACGAGATGGTGTAGAAGGCGGTGGTAGTGGTGCTGTCTTCTTGGGTCTACTCTTGGATGTAGCCTTGTTCATGCGTTCTCGCTCACGGAAATCCAAGTGTTTGGCACAATGTTTCATCTTCTGTGAAACATGGTTCTGTAGACCTTGAGCATTCTTGAAAGTCCCGCCACAACCGGGCACAGGACAGTCAACTGTCATTGTATAAACTTGGCACTTCTGCACGTGTGTGCAGAAGAAAATGTAAACAACACCAAAATAGACGGGAAAAACTGGCGATTTGGACCTATCATATGGGATTCACTCGGGATTTTGGTGGAAGTAGTTGATAAAATGTTTGGTGAGGTGACAGATGCAGAATCAAATCATCGGTGGAGGGTAGATAAGAAGCGAGCACTGAAAACAGCTCAAACACGGTGTGCGGTGTTGAGGTAAATATGTAAAATCAGGTTTTTCACTATTTTCTTATCACCAATTGATGGAACATACTCGAGGTGCACACCAAAATGTTCAGGAAGCTTAGCTGCTTCGATTGATGTAGGATAGACAGGTAGATTCGTGCAACTGCCACCGAGAGAAGGCGAAAATGCGGGAGCCGATGTGAACGTGGCAGGAGAGAGAGAGAGAGAGAGAGAGGGAGAGAGAGAGAGAGAGAGAGAGAGAGAGAGAGAGAGAGAGAGAGAGAGAGAGAGAGAGAGAGAGGCAGAGAGAGAGAGAGAGAGAGAGAGAGAGAGAGAGAGAGAGGAAATTACTTCCAGAAACAACAATCATCAATTCTTTCAAGGCCAAACACTTACCGATTATCATGTGAGTCGTCTTTCGAAGTCTTTCTCATGACCATTCAACCAAAACATCAAATATACGCATTATACTAAGGTTATTTATTATTTTAATTCGTTGCAATTAAAGAATACATAAATCATTATGTGAACATCATTCGTTCTGCAGTAACAGTGACAATGGTCATGTCAATTCTAAACAATACAACTACATAACTACAGCTAGTGATTCATCGTGATACATAGAGAGATTGTGTACTTTAGGGTAAAATAGTAAGCCTTAATATGAGATTTAAGGGGAAAGTGGTTCATCTAACATCTAGCCCATCACCTGAAATCATCGAATCATCCCAATTCAATAATTTGGTTGCGTTTCAGTTAAGGTCAATATCTGCGGTAAATTCTTGTTCTAATTTTGCGTGACTCGTCTTCGTCTTCTTCTATTTCCACCGGGACGTATGCGGGTGGACATGACCGACCTCCATCAGTGAACAAACCAATTGGCAATCCACCTTTTAGGTGCTCAAAGACATCGGTGTCATAGTGGAGGACACGCAAACTTGGAAATAGACGAAAGAAAGACTTCGGCAAGAGACTCGTGCAGAGCGCCACTTTGGAATCATCTTTCTTTGTCACATTCTTAGCCTCTTCTTCAGTTAACCCAATTGTTCTATACTTTCCAGTTTTGCATTCAACACATCTGAAATTCAGTGATGTATTTCGGAGTACCTGTACATTAGGGAATACTTCACTCAGATGCAGTTTCCCAAAGTCTGAATGAGTTTCTTGATCGAGATTCAATGTGAGAAAACGGACAGATTGAAGTGGAGTAATTTCAAGTTGCTCAACATCATCATCATCATTGTCTTCCAAAGGTATTCCCCGGATATAATCGAGATTCAAGTGGATCAATACAGTCAGGCGTGACAAGCGTTTGGAAATCTCAGTGATGGGCAAATATTGAAGATGGATCTCAAGACTTGTCAGTGAGACAAATATATCACCAAACTGCTGCATGTCCCGTTCAATGTTCTCAATTGTGTCATATGCTTGATAACCGATTCGGCGGAATTTGTTGGCCAACTGAGGGTTGAGTTCTTTTAGATGGCGCGACCGAAGTACCAAGTCAATGTCAATCTCATTGCAGCGTCCATCAGTGGCATGTTCCACCAATGAAGCCAACAGAAGTTCATCTGGATGGAAACCAGTCACGAATTGATGTGTGACAAAGGTACGCACTTGAGACAGAAATGCAAAATCGCCAGGTTGCAAATCTGCCTCATCAAAGTGCACATTCAGAGTGAGATGATCGAGTTGTGTCACTTGATTGATCGAATTGAACAACTCTCGTACTTTGTCCCGAATGTTAGTGCTAGTGTCGTGTGGCATTGTTTGTGAAAATTCGACATGATAATTTAGATCGAGTTTGAGTGAAACTAGTCTGTCCGCAAAGTGATCGATGATACGAGCAAGTTGTCCAAGTGATGTGATAGTAGAGTCTTCATTCCGAAACCAACTGAGAACCACAGTCAAATGAGTTAAACTGTCAAATTTGTTCAGTAGCGATGAGGCGATTCGTTCCGTCAGTGTACTGACACCGATGGTCCCCGGAACACGAATTAGATTGAATTCGATAGAGCTGCGAGAAACTAATTCTCGTGCCCAAGCCGAGTCCTCCACATTAGCATCGCGTAGGGCATTCGCGAGCAATTCACTCCCAATAGGGTTAGCTTCTATGTGAAGTTTCTTTAGGTCTGCATCTAGTTCAGATGTATCACCTATGAGTACCAATTCTGTATGATTTCGCAAACAGACTTGTACTAGTTGATTCCATTTTTGGCAAACCAAACTTAGGGTACCAAACAGAAGAGCCAGAGGTAACTTTTTAAAAATAAGCAACAAACACACATCGGGTAAGGTAGACCAATCTGGATCCATTTTGAGATAGTAGGATAAATTCGTGGTTAGAGTGAGGAGAAGTGGTGACAAATGCGATCAAAACAAGTGGTGTGCCTCGTTGGCAGAAGACACCGTTGAGTCGATTAGAGTGTGCACTGTCAATGCAAACGCCACCAATGTAAACAGACTTTGCGCTAAGTGCAGGGGATGCACTGTGCAATGGGCAATAAGCCAACACTGAAAGCTGCTACTTTCACTGCTGTTCTTCAACGCATTCGAATCGATGACACGGGTTGAAAGAGAAACCGGACTAAGTGGTTATGACCTTTGTTACGTTACTGCTGGTCAATCAGTTATTGAATATTACTAATAAACACGAAGAAGAAGAAGACGACCAAGGCGACTATTATAACGACGACTGGAGAGCAATTGCACTGTGTGCAATATCGAGTAAAGCTAAATCGAACAATCGGGCGTCTCTCAATGTCGCTCACGCTTTCTCTCACACACATCGTGATGTGTGATAACTCGTGGTGGTGTACGGGTACTCGGCTGCACACATTCGAGATGGCATACAATGGCACAGCTCAGATACACTCATCGACTGACTTGTTTGAAGATCAAAGGCGAAAATGAACAATTGAGCGGGCAGGAATTTAGTTTGCTCTTTTTGATTTTAATTTTTTTTTTGCTAAAATTCTTGAATATTAAGTATCTATCTAGAACTGATTTCATAGAATGAAGTAAATAGTATGTCATTAGTCAAGCACACAAACACACTCACGTGTAAGGTGATGAACCACTTTGTATACACGGCTTACTGTGCTCAATTGCGATTTGAAAGTTGCATTTTTCTGTATTCGATTATCAAACCACACAACTCATTGGGTTTTCCAAAACCAAGTTGTTTGCCAAGTTTAATCACTAACAGACATTAATGCCATTGATATCTGGAAATTGGAATAGTAAGCCACAGATTGCACGAACTGTTCATGGTGGCAGATCATGCATGCATGCACATAATGGTAATCAAATCTGCCCAACCATTTTATTATCTTAGAAGATGGGTCATAGAAGGGACAGACATATCGAATGTTTTTTATTGATGCTCGCATGAAAGTGAACAACAAAATTGCAATACAGATTGCACTCACTTATATAACAATAAAATCAAATACGCCACGATCGAACGTATCTGTTCTATCATACAAAAACTACTGAATATATAAAACTCGGTGTGGCTCAGTAGGTTAATGATCGGTGTCTCGTTTTTGTGATAAAAAGAGGCGAATTACCCAGAAATGTCAATGTCTGCCTCAATGAGATGCCTTAATTGATCCAACAAACTGTGAGAGGCTTTGACTGTGAAAGTGCAATCTCGATTACATGAGATCGTGTGTGCTTGTGAGTGCACAGTAAGCATAATGTAATTTGTGTTGCAGATGGAGAGTAAATATAGATAATCGAACATTTAAAGTAATTTTTGTTAAATATGTCATTAAATGACCATTGCGTTTTGATTTAATTTATATGAACACCCAACACAACAATTCCAAAAATGCTTTTTTTTATCGCTAATATACAAAACATTTCGACTTTATTCCTCTTGAGTTAAAAAAATAGCCTGTTTTTTATTTTCTGTTTGCATTGCAACAATAACAACAAAATAGAACATTAACTCGTTGACTTTTTGAACACATACACACTCACCGAGACACACAACATCATTATCATCATCACAAAACATAAACACACATACATTCTCACTGGTGTGTTTTATTTTGCAAGGAGACATTAATGTCTCCTTGCACAACACACACATGCATTCTCACTGGTGTGTTGTGCAAGGAGACATTAATGTCGTATATTTTGCGTATTGAAGTGCAGTAACTCTGTGTGTGCACAACAAGACAAACGAAAACATAAATCGATGTATAATGATAATGTTCGTATGCATGTTATTGTTTGTGTTGCGCGCTAATGGACATTGCTGTCATTAATTAGTTCATTAACTCAATTAGTAATGTATAAATATCTATTGGTGAAAGCCAGTATGATTGTATTTTAGTCTGCATGCCAACCAACTGTCTGGCAAACAATAATTAATTATTAATGTTCGGTTGCTACGGAACACTACTGTGTTATACATTAGAGGAACATAATAATAGTGCAGCGGTAAATGAAATTAGTAATAGAAGGGACATATATTTCGAATGTAAATGATGTGGTGGCATGAAAATGAACAATAACAACAACAACAAATACATATCAGATTGCACACAATTTACCTTTTATACTAACACAATATTAAATATGGTCAGATTAATCGAATCATTTCAATACAACAAATTTTGCAATACGACTTAACATAGATGACTGCAGAGAGAGAGAGAGAGAGAGAGAGAGAGAGAGAGAGAGAGAGAGAGAGAGAGGGAGAGAGAGAGAGAGAGAGAGAGAGAGAGAGAGAGAGAGAGAGAGAGAGAGAGAGAGAGAGAGAGAATGAGAAAGAAAGAGAGAGGGATAGAGAGAGAGAGAGAGAGAGAGAGAGAGAGAGAGAGAGAGAGAGAGAGAGAGAGAGAGAGAGAGAGAGAGAGAGAGAGAGAGAGAGAGAGAGAGAGAGAGAGAGAGAGGAAATCACATCAACAATTCTTTCATGACCAAACACTTACCGATCATCATTTGAGTCGTCTTTTGAAGTCTTTCATTTAACCATTCAACCAAAACATCAACTATACGCATTAGACTAAGATTATTTATTATTGTATTTCATTGCAATCAAAGAATACATAGATTATTATTCGATTATATCATTAGTTGTGTAATATAAGTGACAATTATCATGTCAATTCTAAACAATACAACTACACAGTTAGTGATTCATAGTGATACATAGAGAGATTAGGTGCTTAAGTGAAATGGCAAGTCTTAAAATGAGATTTAAGAGGAAAGTGATTCCAAGTAACTAAACTAATTCATCAATGTGATGTTTCAATTAATAATAACAATAGTAGTAGTACAATGGAGTTGTGTCATTTGGAATATTCGTTGTAAGATTGAAATGATGTTTATTATATAGTGGTGTTCACTCGAGAGATCGGTGAGTGTTTGTTTGTGTTTATGATTAGTAATTGACGATTACTTTTAATTAATTCGTGTCATGGGATTGTTGACTAGTTTCGGTTTTCTCTTACCACATGGAAGTAAGCGGGCGGACTAGACCGACCACCATCAGTGAACAAACCAATTGGTAATCCATCTTTGAGGATCTCGGGAACTTGAGGATCGTAGTGGACCACACGCAAACTTGGAATTAGACGAAAGAATGTCTTCTGAATGAGACTTGTACAGATGACTATTTTTGCACGTATTATTGACCAATCCAAGTCATCATTGTCCGTATTGCATTCGGCACATCTGTTAAGATATGTCTCATTTCGTAGTACCTGTACATTAGGAAATACTTGACTCAGGTGCAGTTTAGTAAAGTCCGAATGAGTTGGTAGTTCGAAATCCAAACTGAGATAACGGACAGATGGAAGTGGAGTAATTTCAAGTTGCTCATCATCATCATTCTCTGCCAAAGTTGGTGCCTGGGACCTAACAAAGAGATTCAAGTGGATCAATGCAGTCAGGCGTGACAAACATTTGGAAATCTCAGAAAAGGACATATAGGATAAGCGAATCTCAAGACTTGTCAGTGAGACAAATCTATCACCAAATTGCCGCAAGTCTCGTCGAATGTTCTCAAACGTATCATCCGGGAAAACAATACAAATTCGGCGGAATTTGTTTGCCAACTGAGGGTTGAGTGCTTTAACATTGTTCGATGACAGTTCAAAGTCAATGTCAATCTCATTGCAGCGTCCAGCAGTGGCGTGTTCAACCAACGAAGGCAAAAGTGGTGGATTTGGATGAAAACCCATTCCGAATCGTTGTGTGGCAAAGCTACGCACTCGAGACAGAAAGGCAAACTCACGAGGCTCCAAATCTGCCAATTCAAATTCCATATTCAGTGTGAGATGATCGAGTTGAGTTAATCGATTGAGCGAATCTAATAACTCTCGTACGTTGCTCAGTACGACCGTGCCAGCCATATAAAAAGGATAATTAAAGTCAAGCTTAAGGGAAACCAGTGTGTTCGCATTGTGATCGATTAAACGAGAAAGCTCTCCCAGTAATGTGAAGGCTGCATTGCCATTCCGAAACCAATTGAGAACCACAGTCAAGTGAGTTAATCTGTCAAGTTTGCTCAGTTGTGATATCGTGATTCGATCTGTCCATGCATCAGCATCACTGACCCCAGGAACACGAATAAGATTAAATTCGATCGAGTTGCGAGACACTAATTCTCGTGCCCAAGCCGAATCAGCCACATTAGCATTGCGTAGAGCATTCGCGAGGAATTCACTCCCAATGGGGTTCGCTTCTTTGTGAAGTTTCCTTATGTCCGCAGCAAGTTCAGATGAATCACTCATGAGCACCAATTCTGTATGATTTCGCAAACAGACGTGTACTAGTCGAGTCCATTTTTGGCACACCAAACTTAGGGTACCAAACAGAAGAGCCAGAGGTAACTTTCTGAAAATAAGCAGCAAACACACATCGGGTAAGGTAGACCAATCTGGATCCATTTTGAGATGGTAGGATAAATTCGAGGGTAGAGTGGCGAGAAGAGGTGACAAATGCGATCAAAACAAGTGGCGTGCCACGTTGTCAGAAGACGCCGAACTAAACTTTTGTGTCGAGTAGAGTGTGCACTGTCAATGCAAATGCATCCAACGTAAACAAACTTGGCGCTCAGTGCAATGATGCAGTGTGCAATGGGCAATGAGCCAACACTGAAAGCTGCTACGTTCACTGCTTCTCTTCAACACATTCGAATCGATGGTACGGGTTGAAAGAGAAACAGGACTGTGGGGTTATGACCTTTGTTTGGTTGCTGCTGGTCAATCAGTTATTGAATATTACTAATAAACAGGAGGGAGATGAAGAAGACGACGAATGCGACGATTACGACTGGAGAGCGATTGCACTGTGTGCAATATCGAGCTAAATCGAACGATCGGGCGTCTCTCAATGTCGCTCTCGCTTACTCTCACACATCGTGATGTGTGCCAACTCGTTGTGGTGTACGGGTACACGGTGGCACACACATTCGAGATGGCATACAATTGCACAGCACAGCTACACTAATCGGCGGACTGGTTTGAAGATCAAAGGTGAAAATGAAGAATTGAACGGACATGAATTTTGTCTCTTCGAATGTCTTTGGTGTGCCAGTTGGCCTGATGGTGAACAACAAAAACAATGCAATACAGATTACACTCAGCTTGGCTTTCATTCAAACTTAACATTAAATATGGTTCTTTTGATAAAATCGGTTTGATTATACAAAAAAACCTTTTGATATATAACTAAAGATTGTCAATTGGGTTAATGTAATGTTTGGTGTCTCGTGATGATTTTTTTTGTGATTAAAGAGGCGAATTGTCTCTAAATGTCAATCTCTGCCATAATGAGAGGCAATCCAACTTGACAGTGAAAGTGCAATCTCGATTACATGAGATTATGTTTGTGTATGTATTAGTAATAATGTAATGCAATTTGCTTCCGCAATTAAATTAGTATTATTCTGAGGTGAATAAATGAATTCATTTGCATTGACAATCTAATCTATTAGCATTATTCCCGTCTGTAATTCGGCCCGCTCGGCAACAAACTCAATAGCCGCTAACTAAATGGCTCGATAGCTTTGGCTGTTCTCCTCTTCTCACGCAACCGAACTCTCTCTCTCTCCCTCCCTCTCTCTCTCTCTCTCTCTCTCTCTCTCTCTCTCTCTCTCTCTCTCTCTCTCTCTTTCTCTATCTCTCTCTCTTTCTCTCTCCCTCTCTCTCTCTCTCCCCTCTCTCTCTCTCTCTCTCTCTCCCTCTCTCTCTCCCTCTCTCTCCCTCTGAGTGAGCCGATCGAGACCATTGCTTGTAGTTGCCCTGTGCCTTGTATCTATCTGTGTGCATGGTGATAATATTGATTTTCGGGTATATGACTTGATAAACAAATAATAAATGTGAAAGTGATTTAAAGGTCGAGAGTTGTGCCGGGGGTGTAACTGCGTAACATGAAGAATGAAATCATCCTTGCCGAATTGGCACAAGCTGCCGAACACATTGGCACGGTGCAGGCCAAAACGGTGCTTGTGATTGGCTGTATTCTAGAGTTCGGCACACAAGAGAGCAAAAATAAAAAATAAAAGAACCCTTCGGCTAGAGCACACTACATTGCAGTATGCAGCCGCCGAGAACGGGCCGTTTGGGAACAATTAAGTCTATGCCACTTCAGATAGATTGAGTGGGTAGAGAGAGAACAGCGATTGAGGGGGGTAAACAGTGACATTTTGTATTGCTACCCCTTCGTGCAGGCACTCTTCTACTTACTCTTTGGCATACATGCACGGCGCCCAATAAGGCTAATATGAGGTGCCACTTTGAAATGTCTAGAGTCCGTTCCGGGAACCGAGCGTATAGCTGGAAGTGCTCAAAACTAGTGTGCTCTGTCCCATGTCAGTGACTGGTTGTCTATAAGCAATTACAACGTGCAAGTTAAGGTAAGGGCGCTTTTGACAGAGAATTTAGGAATGGTTATTTGGGAGAAGAGAGAGAGAGAGAGAGAGAGAGAGAGAGAGAGAGAGAGAGAGATAAGCTGTTTATGCAAACAAGCACCCAACCAACCATTCTGCACTGGTGAACGCGCCAACCGAACTGTGATTTAGTGGATTTAGTGCTCGGTGAGTTCACGGTTGGCTCTACTAATTGGACTATTATTGACACAGAGGAGTTTAGATGAGAACCGAAACGATAAGTTGTCGGATGTCTATTACCATAATCTACGCAGTACTGTCTGTCTGTGGGCACTGTAATTGTACAATTTTATGGATAAACAAAGAAACAGAGGCAGACAGATATATCTGCAATATTGAACTGATTGAGTGGCTTTTTGCTAATGTCTCGGAATTTAGGTTAGGCTCAGGGGAATGTTGTTTGTCTTTATCTTCGATCTAACTTACTGAGTGGAGGGTCGTCGAAAGAGGCCGCCAGTGACCGTGATGATGTGTCTAACTCTGATCTCATTATTTATTAGTATAATCAGTTTGAACAATTATTCACTTTCATTAAGTCTGGCATATCAGTCTAACTTCAGTTTATGTGCACAATTCTATTCACAATTACATAACGATAAACATATAAACTTGTGAACTAGCCCAAGCCATCGGGGACATGAAAAGTTTTCTGAGTGATCCCACAAACGACTGTTAGTGTTAATTCCCGTCTATATTTCGCCCGACTCGACAAACAAACACAAAGGCCGCTCAGTAAATCGCTCGATAGCTTTGCCTGTTTTTCTTTCACACTCAACACCGAACACCGCACTTTGTGCGAATGAGTTAAATCAAGACACTTGGTTGTTGTATTTGGTTGTCTTGTCTTGTATCTGTTGTCAGTGTTCATATTGTGCATGGTGAAGATATTGGTTAAGTGGTACGTGACTTGATTCAATCATGTGGACTTTTCTTTGTTTTGATGGTTGCATCACTTCCACACACGTGATACAACAGAGACTTAGACATAGACTTAAACAAGTTTTTTTTGAATATTTACAACTAAGTCGTAAAAACATCAATGATTGAAGAGCGAGAGCGAGAGCGAGAGCGAGAGCGAGAGCGAGAGCGAGAGCGAGAGCGAGAGCGAGAGCGAGAGGGCGAGAGGGCGAGAGGGCGAGAGGGCGAGAGGGCGAGAGGGCGAGAGGGCGAGAGGGCGAGAGAGGGCGAGAGGGCGAGAGGGCGAGAGGGCGAGAGGGCAGAGAGGGAACGAGAGGGTGAGAGAGAGCGATAGAGAGAGAGAAGACGAGAGGACGAGAGGGGCGAGAGGGGCAAGAGAGAGAGCGAGAGAGAGAGACGAGATAGGACGAGAGGGGCGAGAGGGGCGAGAGAGAGAGAGAGAGAGAGAGAGAGAGAGGACGAGAGAGATAGAGAGAGAGAGAGAGAGAGGGCGAGAGGGCGAGAGGGCGAGAGGGCGAGAGGGCGAGAGGGCGAGAGGGCGAGAGGGCGAGAGGGCGAGAGGGCGAGAGGGCGAGAGGGCGAGAGGGCGAGAGAGAGAGAGAGAGGCGAGAGGGCGAGAGGGCGAGAGGGCGAGAGGGCGAGAGGGCGAGAGGGCGAGAGGGCGAGAGGGCGAGAGGGCGAGAGGGCGAGAGGGCGAGAGGGCGAGAGGGCGAGAGGGCGAGAGGGCGAGAGGGCGAGAGGGCGAGAGGGGCGAGAGGGCGAGAGAGCGAGAGCGAGAGCGAGAGCGAGAGCGAGAGCGAGAGCGAGAGCGAGAGGACGAGAGAGATAGAGATAGAGAGAGAGAGTGAGAGGAGAGAGAAGACGAGAGAGAGAGGGGAGGAGAGAGAGATGGAGAGGGCGAGAGGGCGAGAGGGCGAGAGGGTGAGAGAGGGCGAGAGAGGGCGAGAGGCGAGAGAGAGCAGAGAGAGAGGACGAGAGGGGCGAGAGGGGCGAGAGGGGCGAGAGGGGCGAGAGGGGCGAGAGGGCGAGAGAGAGAGAGAGAGGACGAGAGAGATAGATAGAGAGAGAGAGAGAGAGAGAGAGAGAGGACGAGAGAGAGGGAGGGAGAGAGAGAGGGAGAGAGAGAGAGGGAGAGGGCGAGAGGGCGAGAGGGCGAGAGGGCGAGAGGGCGAGAGGGCGAGAGGGCGAGAGGGCGAGAGGGCGAGAGGGCGAGAGGGCGAGAGAGAGAGAGAGAGAGAGAGAGAGAGAGAGAGAGAGAGAGAGAGAGAGAGAGAGAGAGAGAGAGAGAGAGAGAGAGAGAGAGAGAGAGAGAGAGAGGGAGAGAGAGAAAGGCAGTTGGTGTTGAACATTGGTGTCATAGGTTTCTTGAATGTTTAGTTCTGTGTAGTCGTTTGAATTTTGTGTTCGAGCAATACATTGCAACTTTGTTTGTGTACACTGGTCGTAATACCTCCGAAATGTCCTCTTGATTTCGGAAACATCTACGCTGCTTCGTTCGTGGCATTTTGAAGTCTTTCTTAGCGGTGGTACGATGATGATGGTGAAGTGGAGGAGGAGGAACATGTCAATTAGCTCATCAGTACATTGTTTCGAAGTCAATGAACTTTCTCGAGAATTACTTTCAATGTGCACTTGTATGATGATGTGAGCTATCAAACAATCAACAGACGCGAGAAGTAATACAACAACAATGAGGGCGCATCAAAGTTGTGATGATGATATGATCGATGATAAGCCGGGCACTTGGAATACAATGTGTGAGTGTGTGTGTTGTTTACATGTTAACACATGCACTCAATGTATATACACACACTCACATTGGTACAACAACAAAAGCAGTAACGATAGAATAGAACAAAACACAATATGTCACATAGAACACACAACAGAACGGACGCCTTCAATGTGTTAGGCCATTGTGGTTGTGTATGCGGAATGCTCTTAGCTTAGCTCCTCAACAGAATGATTAAACTGAAAACAATCACACAATCACTAGAACAGTTAAATCATAAATGAAATATCCACACATAAAACAAACACAACTTGATAGTGAAACACGCCGTTATCACTCACTCACGGACAAACAAACAAAAAATGATTTAGAGAGACAAAAGGCGAGAGAGTGTGAGTGGGTTAATCTGTTTAAACCTCTGCCAAATGTATACTACTGCGTGCGAGTGTGTTTGTGTGCTGGTAGTTAAGAACAGTTCTGAGGGAGACATGATTATGATTGTATTTAATTCACCCTCGATTAGTCAGAGTGAACGAGATCTAGTCAAACGTCTACTGAACGCCAGTGCGTCCGACTTTGAGTCACTTTTGCTTTTGCTTTCCGGGTGTTTTTGTGTCCATTAGACACTGTCGAATCAAGTGCACATACATTCGCTATGCTTATCGTCTGGTTTGCCAGTGTCTGTCTAGAAGGCAAGAGCTACAAGACCGTCTACTATTACTTGACTGACTAGTTGTGTTACTTTGGAGTGAGTCAACTTTTCCACACGTGACCTTTCAGAGGAACAATGTCTTATTTGTAATTGCACCGGCACTTGAGCGAGCAATAAAATGAACATTGGAAAACGTGACTCATGTCTGTATCTAGTGGCCCTTCACTTTGTTCATCTTATGATAGTTTTAATATTCATTATCAGGCAAATACACAATCTAATTTGCTTTGTTTGAAATTGCACTTGACATACTACCATACTAAACTAGTGGGTGCAATCGAGAGGGATGCGAATGTGGAAGGTTTATGTCTGTGTAAGTGTACTCAATTGCACTCGGCTGATCGTGCAAATTTGATTGTCAGATGTACAAAATAGAGACTGTCTACATCAACAGTCAATGCAGAATTGAATAGAGTAGAGTGGAGAGACTTTTTAGCTAACCTAACATGCACATCAGGGACTTATCGATTTGCATAAAAACCAGACAAATTAGTGTTTATTGGCTCATTAATTCGCAAGTGAAGTAATAATAACTCTATGCACATTGTTGTGTGCTAATTGGATATAATGGACATTAATGGGTTCATCACCTACTTCTTCAATCACCAACAATTTAATCAATTACAATATCGGAATAATTACATAATCGACGTTGACTTGATGGCACAGAGGGACAGATCGATTTCGAATCATTTTATCCTTTTGATGATATCATCGATCACATTATGTGTGCACACTATCATTCTCCACTCTCTCTCTCTCTCTCTCTCTCTCACTCTCTCTCTCTCTCTCTCTCTCTCTCTCTCACTCTCTCTCTCTAGTTGTGTGCTCAGAAGTGCACTAAATCACTTTCATATGCTTGTCGTACACAGTTGTTTAAGTTTTATCGATTGTCTGCACACATTATTAGTGTTAAGCACTTGTATTTTGGTTCGACAATGGCCGCCATAGTGACTGTTACTTTTATGACTGGTTGGCAACTTTGAAAGTATGCGAACTTTTCCACATGTCACCCGTCAAAGGCAATATTTTGTTCATATACACAGGCACTTGAACAAAGCACATAGAAATAGTGAAATGTTTAACTGACATTGACATTGACTAGGCAAACTGGGAAACCACCACGGAGAAGATAGTCGATGTACGAGATTTGAATGTAATGAATAGAAATTGTGCACAGCGGTGGCATTGGACATTAATACACTGTACAACTGCTCAACATGAACGAATGCACTTATGCACACGCAATCAATAGTTTGGCGGCCCGCAATGTTCGCATGTAACAAACATGCCAAAAAGAAAAACTAAAAATTGAATGTATTTTCTAACTTGAGTTAGAGAGAGAGAGAGAGAGAGAGAGAGAGAGAGAGAGAGAGAGAGAGAGAGAGAGAGAGAGAGAGAGAGAGAGAGAGAGAGAGAGAGAGAGAGAGAGACAGTAAGAGAAATCACAACCAAAAACAACATCATGACTTTTTCCATGACCAAACACTTACCGATTACCATTTAATCCTGCTAATTCAATAAACTGTCGCCCATAATTTTTAACAAAAACAATTAACTATACACATTTGACTAAATTTATCATTTATTATTGAACTAATTCGTTGCAATCAAAGAATACACAGATCATTATGCGATTCAATTATTCGTTGTCTAATGTAAGTGTGACAATCGTCGTGTCTCTATTCTAAACAATACAACTACATATACAGTTAGTGATATATCGTGATACATTCGTGAGATTAGGTGCTTTAGTGCAGTAACAAGTCTTAAATTGAGATTTAAGGGAATAGTGGTGCCATCTAACAAAACTAAACTAATTCTTCAAATCGATTTTGCAATAATGTAATAATAGTAGTAGTATAATGGAATAGTGTTCTTTGGAATATTATTCGTTGTTTGGTTGAGATAATAATTATGATTATAGAGTGATGTTCACTCGACTACATTCTATGTATGAGAGATCGGTGTGTATGTGATTAGAGATTGGTGTGTGTGTTAGATGCTTTCAAAGCCAGTTCCAATCGAGTTGTATCACCTGAATTCATCGAATCATTTTCATCACTATTGGATCGCTTCAATAGATGTCACTTACCTGTAGTATTCTTTAAGCCCGATTTATTATCCGGTTCATCACTTTTTACTCGGTTACATGTAATTCGATTGATTCATTCAAGCATTACTAGGGTAAGCTTCATTAAAAGCTTGTGAATACTGTTTGAAACAAAAGAAAGGTTAAAAGTAAAAGAGATCTTGGTTTCTTACCGGTTGTTGCTGAGAGATGCCAGAAGAGTTGCCAGAAGTGTTGCCAGAAAAGTTGCCATAAGCATCCGGGTTATATCCATCAGATGAATAGTGCTGATTGCCAATGTAAGACTGTTGAGCTGCATTCTGAAACATGTTTTTCTGTCCTGGGACTGTCTGGTACTGGAATTCCTGTTTTGGAATGATGGTGGAACTCTAAAATGTATAAGGCAAAATGCATACGAAGGTTATTTGCGAATTTACGAACTACCTTTCTCTCTTGTTTCACCATTTGACGTTTGGGCTGCTGATCCGGATTGTAAAGCGTATCTTGCCAAGCATTCTGTTGAGCTATTGATAAAGGATGGTCATTTGTTCCAAGTTGCCGAACAAAGGACAGTTTGTTTTGATCGTTGTTGTTGTTGTTGTTGTAATTAGAAGTCGACGAATCAAAAGGATTGATGGGTGCTTCACTTCCAAATTGACGATTCAATGCTACTAATGCATTGTATCCTTGGGAATGGGAATTTGGGTTTGACTGCTGTAGATTATCGATCGATTGACTATTATAAGATGCACTAGGGACTTGTGCATCATTGGTTACAGCATGGTTATCATAAACATTTCCAGTTGGGTTTTGTGGATTCATAAGAGTACTCGACTGAAATCGACATCGAAATCAATCGAATTCGTATTATTAAAGATGATTATTATGATGAATACATACCGGTGTGGACTCCATTGAATAACTCTCAGAATGAGAAGCTTGAGGATAGAATGATGAGCTTGAATCATAGCTACAATTGGAATAGTGAGTAATTCCTGTGTCTGTGTGTGAGTTCGCACTCTGGTTTTGCCATTCATTCTGTGTGGTATTCAAATGCTTTTGAGGAGTTAATTCAAATTTACGTTAAATGGACTCATTTTTGGCTTGGTTACTTACATCCAGATTCTGTTGAGGTTTGTTTACAAATGGAGCAAAATTGTGGTTGATTTGTTGAGGTTGAGGTTGTTGTTTTTGTTCTGTTTGATAATTCATTGACAAATTTGGGATAAACGAGGAAGGACCAGTTGGTTGAGGACTCGTGTTCATGGTCATATTGTTAATGCTAAAATTGTTCATGTTAGCATTGTTCATGTTAACATTGTTTATAGTAATGTTGTTCATAGTAACATTCATAATCTGATTTATGGTTTGAACACTTCTTGGACCATGTATGTTTGTTGGCAATGTCTTTTCTATAGGATTCATGTTGTTATTATTGTGATTGCTATCACTAGCAAAAGCAGAAGAAGTCTTTGTGGATGATTAAATAAAAAGAGAAGCATCAATACCAAATCCAATCACAATACTAGACTTACTGTTTCTGGACGCCAATAAAATCCTAGATTCATATGATTATCTTTGTCAGCATTATTAGAATAGTAAGGAGTGATTGAGGATGAACTCATATCAGTTTGGTTTGTTGAGTTCGAAACTCTGTTGTCCTGATATGACTTGAATGATTAAATTAGTATCGCGTTTTAAAGAACATTATGATGTAATGGACTAAACTAAACACATTGCATAGGGATTCACTTACCTGGTTGGCCAATGAAGTCACGGAGTTGGTCAAATTGCTGTGCTTGTTGCCATTAAATTGATGATTAATTGCCGAGTTTGTGGCCAATTTATAACTTTCGTTAGCTTGTTGTTGAGCTTGATAATTAACCTGATCCATCTGCTTAAATGGCTGATTAACCCCCATTGATGGGGTCAATGGCGATCCCAATTTGTAATTTCCATTTTGCTGCTGTGCTTGCTTAATCACCTGATCCATAGGTTTAAATTGCTGATTTACCAACTTTGTTGTGTCCATTGAATTGGACTCCATTCGTGAGGCAATGCTTCCACCCTGGCTATTTGAGTCTTGACATATTGGCCCGTCTCTCGGTGGCACATACTTTGATTTACCAAAGATGTCAAAAGAAGTGTTTAGTGATGAACTAAACTCAGTTTGGTTTGTTGAGTTTAAAACTACGTTGCCATGATATGACTTGAATGATTAAATTAGTATCTCATTGCAAAGAACATTATGATGTAATGGGTTAAAGTTTAGTCACTAAACTAAGCACATTGAAAAGGGAATCACTTACCTGGTTTTCCGATGAAGTCTTGGAATTTGCCAAAATGCTCAGGTTGTTGCAATTTAATTGGTGATTATTAGCCAAATTTGTGGCCAATTTATAACTTCCATTTGCCTTTTGTTGATAATTAACCTGATCCATCTGCTTAAATAGCTGACTGACCCCCATTGATGTGGTCAATGGCGAGGCAAAGTTTCCTCTAGTTACATCTGAGTTTTGATAATGTGACCCGTCTCTCGGTGTCACAAACTTTGATTTATCAAAGACATCAAAAGAAGTGTTTGGTGATGAACTAAACTCAGTTTGGTTTATTGAGTTTGTAACTCGGTTGCCATGATATGACTTGAATGATTAAATTAGTATTGCATTTTAGAGAACATTATGATGTAATGGACTAAACTAAACACATTGCAAAGGGAATCACTTACCGGGGTTTCCGATGAAGTCTTGGAATTGCTGTGGTTGTTCCCATTTAATTGGCGATTATTAGCCAAGTTTGTGGCCAATTTATAACTTGCATTAGCTTTTTGTGGAGCTTGATAAATAACCTGATCCATCTGCATGAATGGCTGAGTAATCCCCATTGATGGGGTCGATTGCGAGGCCAAATTTCCACCAGTTACATTTGTGTCTTGATAATGTGACCCGTCTCCTGGTGGCACAAACTCTGATTTGACATAGGTATCAAAAGAAGTGTTTGGTGATGAACTAAACTCAGATTTGATTTTGGAGTTTAAATTGTCATAAAACGGCTTGAATGGTATCTAAATTAGAATCTCATTGCAAATCGCTATACAAGGTAATGCTCGAAAATAGGATCTATACGAAAATGGATTCACTTACCGGATATGAAGTCGCTTCGTCTAATGTTCGTTTTTTTATTCGCATTTCATATTCAATCAAAACGCTTTGTGCACTGTTACTGAATACGTCCGCAGCTTGTTTCATTTTCGCAAGAGACTCCGAAAGCAATTGTTGATCTTCTTTTGATGGTGAACCCTTTGAAGTTTCAAAAAGGTCACACAAAGTTAGATATTTGAACTGTACTAACAACCACTTACCGTTTGACAGTGAGATCCATTTGACGAAATGGATTTTGGACACTGCAAGTCTGAATGCACGCCTTTTGACAAATTGCTTCTTAAAGTAAGAAAGACTGGCAATGATGGCGAATTCTTAGCCACATCTTTATCAAATTTTTTGTACAAAAATTTGAATTCAGAGTTATTAGTTGGCTGGAAATTGGATTCATTTATTGGCAAATAGTTTTCGGGTTGCGACTGATTAAATTGCTGTTGATTTTCGTTACTTTGTTCTTCACTTTCAGTTGAATAGATTGATTGACAGACTTGAAACAAGTCGGGCCCAAGTTCCTTCTTAAGATCATGCACAATTAGGATGTTAGTTTTCGAAAAGTTATTCATCATTTTAGGGGTCTCTTGATTATTGTCACTTGACAATTGAACATTGGTAACTTTAGCTTGCATATTGAAATCATGTTGTTTTTCCATCTTATTTGCACTGTTAGTCTTTGAGCAAACAAACAAAAAATAACCCATTCAAGCACACAATTACTGTAACAACTTACCTGATCAACATTTACAAAGCGAAAAGTTGACTGAGGTGCCGATGGTTTGACCACTTCCGTACTGATGCTTACTTTTCGATTGATTCCAGGCGAAGGGTTGATCTCTACTCTTACATTCGAGTTTTGAACTGGCGTATTAATGTTAGCATCCACAACATTCATTCCTTCGATTGGAATGACATTTTCCACTTCCGCATGTTCTTCATTAACATGCTCGGCATCAACCTCCAATTCATTGTCGTCATTTTCATTTATGTCATCGAAATCCATATTGTCTTCCAGTTCAGTGGAATCGTCGTTAATCGAGTTCCATGGAATTGCAGCAACCTGATTTGCCTTTGATTTGCCACCCTTGGATTGCCTTTTACCATTGCCGTTGAGTTTTAGGTCTTTGCTACTATTACACTGAGAATGGCGTGCCACTTGCGAAGCTGATGGTGAAGATAAACTTTTGTCTGATTTTGAGTATCCTTTTCTTGTTATAATTTCTTTGACGTCTTTCTCTTTCTTTGTTGTACATTTTGGTCATTTGACCATGAATTTCTGTTTGTTCTTCGTAAAGAGAAAATTTGTTCTCGGTCACAGTGTAACGATACCACTCCGATTCATAGTATTCCTCAATGTAGCCATCTTTACTGACAAAAAAAATATGCAGCGATAATCTCTGTAGTCCAAAACACACCGCGCTCAGTTTCTTCATCTGGCTTTTTATTTTTAACTATTTTGCTGCCAATGCGCAAGAAGTCGTTGATTAGATCCATTGGATGAAAATTTTTATAGTGCAGTGGTTCCACGGAATTGCATGAATCTACCTCTACACCCCACAGAGCACCTTTTGCATTATTTTTGATTCCAAGCACCTCATTAATCATGACAGTTCCATTATTCAATCTGTTCAGACGCATGAGTTTTTGCATTTTTAGCAGGACATTTTATGTGCTACAAAACACACGAACAAGGCCAGACGCATGTATTAGTTTTGGTTGCATAAGAATAGAAACTTTAAATTACTTACCTTCATTTTCGGGCTGGAAAGTCTTTCTCTCTGTTCGGCGGTAATGTCAAACTTTCTTACGTGGTAGATGCCAAGGCATTTTGTAGTCCGGCATTCACAACCCCTATTGGAAATCTTTTCACCTTTTGGCGAATATCCTCATCGGAAAATAGTTTTTTCTCCATTTTTGATGGTCAAAGGTCAAAGGTCAAAGGTAAAGATGAAAAGTGTTAATGAATAATGAGATAAACAAAATCACGATGAGGGGAGATTTAAACACCAAGTTCGAGTGTATAATAATAAATATTCACATATTAAATTAACACAGAAGGAAATAATAAGATCTAATTGAGAGGGATAAGGGAAGATCACAAAAATAAACAAAATAATGCTCGATGGATTGATGATCACGTGAGGAGGGGAAAGATTAACGAGGATTATATAACGTTTGAATAGAGATGATTATATGATGATCACATGTGAGAAGCTGTTTTGGTTTGTTGTTTGGTGTTGATATTATATCGTTACATGGTTTATTGACGATGATGTTGATGATGTTGATGATGTTGTTGTTGTGGTTGTTACTGTTCTTGTTCTACCAGTCATGGAAAGTCATCATCATCAAAAGAGGCACCTCCACCCTCAGGTGCATCACGTGTGTCACCCGTCAAAACAATCACAATCATCATCATCCATCATCGTCGTGTTGTGTTAATTGGTGGTGTTGTTGCTGTTGTGGTTGGTGTTGGTGTTGACACGAGTGTTGCGAGATTGATTGACACGATTGTGATGATGATGATGGGAGCGGCGGCGGTGGAGAAAGAAAGTGGGTTAATGAGCCTTGCACAGACACACACAAAGACAGGCAGACGGGCAAGAGAACTACCGCTGTCGGCTTGGATGCCAACCAACTGAACCAAATATGTGTTCGGTTTGCCTTATGTGCTGTATGGAGAAGGGGCTGTACAGCTGCGCCACCAATTGGGCGCCCAAATGTACGTGTAGTAGCAGACGTGAAGATGAGTAATTAATAAAAAGAAAATAACGATCTCTGCCAGCAGTCAGTAGCCACTAGCTTTCAACCACATCGAGACACACACACCCACACACACACACTCACACACACACAACCGCACACAGGCTCTAATGCATCGACCGATGGCTTTTAATGAGCTAAATGTCATTGAAATGTTATTTTAGTCATTATGGTGAATGATTTAATGTGAAATGTAGAAGTGTGAAACAGAGAGAAAGAAAGAGAGAGAGAGAGAAAGAGAGAGAGAGAGAGAGAGAGAGAGAGAGAGAGAGAGAGAGAGAGAGAGAGAGAGAGAGAGAGAGAGAGAGAGAGAGAGAGAGAGAGAGAGAGAGAGAGAGAGAAAGAGAAAGAGAAAGAGAAAGGGAGAGTGGGAGAGAGGGGAGAGGGAGAGAGAGAGAGAGAGAGAGAGAGAGAGAGAGAGAAAGAGAGAGTGAGTGAGAGAGAGAAAGAGAGAGAGAGAGAGAGACAGAGAAAGGGAGAGTGGGAGAGAGAGAGAGAGAGAGAGAGAGAAAGAGAGAGAGAGAGAGAGAGAGAGAGAGAGAGAGAGAGAGAGAGAGAGAGAGAGAGAGAGAGAGAGAGAGAGAGAGAGAGAGAGAGAGAGAGAGAGAGAGAGAGAGAGAGAGAGAGAGAGAGAGAGAGAGAGTTGCACTTACTGTTCACAGTGTTATAAGGATGAAGTTCGTTGGAGACGGACAAAGTTGGTGCTAATCGATGATGTTATTCATGTTTGAAAGTGACAACACAGATCGAGAGTTGTGATATGACACAACAAACAAGAGATCGTAATGATAGAGCGCGCACCTCGAGCACCTATGCTCGAGTTGTCGGCTAATGAGTGAAAGGTCGTGTGTCTGTGTGACACATTACATAAGGTTGAGGTCGAACATCAATGAAGGTTAAGGTCAGGGTCTACTTAGAGAGGGGAGAAGTTGTTCTCCGATCAGGAAGACGATTTGTCAAACTGTCGGGCTTGGGAGAACACAAACAAAGGCGAACTTACTCACACTAACACACTCACTCAACAAAGACAAACAAGAGAGGAGCTCGAGTGAGAGCGGTGCGTAACTACAACCAACCAGCCGACTACACACTAAACTGGATGGAAAATAAATGTAATATACATTTCGCATGTAGTTGTGCGAGCTCCTTGTTGTGTGTGCGGCAACACGACTGCACACACATTCGAGATGGCACAAACTACTTCTACTCGGTACTACTAATCGACTGACTGGTTTGAAGATTAAAAGGGTGAAACATGAATCGAAACATGAATTGAACATGCAGGAATTTGTGTGATCTTTTTGTTGATATTACAATTTGTGCATTCAAGACATGTCTTGAATGTCAACTAGGTTGGATTGATTAAATAGAACGAAAAGTAAATTGAATTCTATTAGTCAGGCACAATTAGTGATGCAGTGCACAATCACACTCACGTGTGAAGGGACTGAACCATTGCACACTCTAAATACACAGAAAGGCAACTTTAATTAATCGCGTATGGCAACCATTTATTGCGTGCATTACATATACCCGCATATGTTTGATATGAGGCTATTTGCGGCATCAAAACACCATTTCCCCAAACCAAGTTGGTTGCCAAGTTTACTAATCACTAAACAGCACAGTCGACTTTGATCACGAGAAACCAAATCAAAGATGTCATGCCACAGATTGCGAACTGTGCATAGTGCAACTGTCCATGCATTGCACAAATTACTAATCAAATCAGTGTGCAGCCATTTTATTATCACAGATGGGTCATAGAAAAGACAGTCGAATCGAATGTCTTTGATTTGACGGTGGCCTGAAAGCGAACAACAACAAAAATGATGCAAAACAGATTGTACACACAGTTTGTCCTTTATATTGCACAAGATCAAATATGGTTCGATCGTTCGAATCAGATCAATTAAACAAAAAATAATTAAGGAAATATAAACAAGCCATGATTGCCTATTGGGTTAATGTTCGATGTCTCGTGGTGTTGTTTTTTTTTGTTTTGATTAAAGAGGCGCCCCTGCAGTGTCAATGTCTGCCTTAATGAGATTGCCTTAATTGAGCCAACAAACTGTGAGAGGCAATCCCACTTGACAGTGAAAGTGCAATCTCGATTACATGAGATCGTGTGTGTTTGTGTGTGTGCATTAGTAATCATAATGTAATTTGCTTCCACAATTCAATTATTATTCTGTGGGTGAAACGAATGAATTCATTTGCATTGACAATCTAATCTATTAGTCATTCATTCCCGTCTGTATTTCGCCCGACTCGGCGAACAAACTCAATGCCCGCCATCTAAAAAGCTCGGAACGAGCAGCTCATTAGCTTTGCCTGTGCTCCTCTTCCCGGCCACTCAACACCGAACACACGGCACTTTGTATTAGTGAGTCGAGTGTGATCGAGACCATTAGTTGTATTTGGCTGTCTTGTGTCGGTTGTGTGTGTTGAGTGTGTATGTGTGTTTGCATGGTGAAGCTATTGATTAACACTCGTACGTGACTTGGTTATCTAATTATAAATGTGAAAGTGGTCTGAGAGTTTGGGAGTGGGGGGTTCATTTGCGTCACAAGGGGGTCGATGATGATGCCCATCCATCTGTGCCTAATTGGCACAGATAGTCGAACAGGGTGACATGATGAGCCAGGCAGAACAGTGCGCGTTAGTTGCGGCACTCAATATCACACAAACAAGAAACCGAGAGAGAAAAGTGATAATTCGAATCGGCAAGTCGAAAAAAGAAAAAGAATAAAAGGATCGAAGCGAAAACACTCTGCACTGCTGTATACAGCCACCGAGAACGAGCACTTTGGGAGCCATTCGAGGGAGACATACATTAAGTGCGCCACTTCAGATATTGAGTGGGTAGACCGACCAATGGGATGACAGTTTGTGTTGCTAAGCGCTCAAGCAGACCTGCACTTACACTTTGGCATATAAATTCGGTGCCCAATTCGGGTTAATTGAAAGTGCACCGTCCAAATGTCGAGAGTTCATTTCCTGGAATCATATATAGTCACCAATGTACCCAATTCTAGTGTGTTCTGGTTTGGGCTACATTTGTTCTAACTGTCCAGTACCAGTGACAGGCGGACAGGCAGCAACTACAAAGGGCAAATGTGTTCAGGGCGCCAAGAAGAGAGAAAGACCCCAAAGAACGAAAGCATCAAGGAAAGAAGATAAAAGAGAGGGATAGGGATATGGAGAAAGAGCTAGTGAGTGAGTGAGTGAGTAAGTGAGAGAGAGAGAGAGAGAGAGAGAGAGAGAGAGAGAGAGAGAGAGAGAGAGAGAGAGAGAGAGAGAGAGAGAGAGAGAGCGTTCGATAAGCTGCTTATACAAACAAGCCCCCAACCAGTCTGCACTGGTGCATGCACTCAATAAAACTATGAGTGCGAGTGGATGCAGTGCTCGATGAGTTCACGGTTGGTTCGACTAATTGGATTATTATTATTGGCACAGAGGAGGGAGTATGCGAGTGAGAACGGGAATATGCCTTCCGTCTGCCGCCGAGAACCTACGCAGTTCATTCTGTCCCGTTTGGCGCACTGCGGCATTTGAGCTGTAGTGATGCTAAGTAGTTTACAGACGGAGCTAATAATTGCGCAATTTAATGGCCAAACGAACAAACAGCGAGACAGACGGGGAATGTGTCTGGCTGTATGTTGAGTTAGTATGGCAGTCTTTTTTTATTATGTCTGCAGTCTGATGCAATAAGAAGATGAAGATGCTCATGGGGGAATGTTGTCTGTCTGGTGCACATCACAGAGCACACAAACTGAGTGCGTTTGTTTGCACTTTACAGACAAAAAGCAAATTGGAGGGTGGCTTAGGGTGGCCGTCAGTGGCTGCGACGCACTGTCTGGTTTTGTATGACGAGCAAACACAGACAGAGCGAACATTCACTTGCACTCGACCCGTGGAATGCAAAAAGTTAATCTTACGGATTCAATGTACGATTACATCGAGATTTGGAGAAACTTTTGAGCCAACCTAAGGCAGCAGGGGGAAATGGAAAGAATGCCAAGCGGGCAGGCACAATACGACCGTTCGTGTTTAATGTGGCTCATCATTTAATGGGTGCACAGAGGAAAGAGCGAGTTTATTAATGACTACTTTATATGCAAATTAGGATGCTCGTTAAGTGGATGGTACTGAGCGACCACCAAATGGCATAGTCCCGCTTATTGAATTTCCTGTTTGTATGCCTGATCAATTAATTTAGTGCGACTTAACCATCTGCATCGAGAACATCGTTCCTCATTTTGCTCGTTGCTCTTTTGGCAAACCGACAAAAGAGCATAAATGCTTTATCAATCAGGGTCGATATGATTAGACATTGATGCAGATGGTGGGGTGATGGCGCAACCAGACAGATAGACAAACAGACAGTTCGACTTCGAGTCACTTTTGATTGTCTGTTTGTGTCTATTTGAGCGCACATACATTCGTTGTGCTTATCGTTTGGTTTTGCAAAAGCCGCCAAGAAGAAAGTCTAAGACTGGGTTATTATTACTTGACTGACTGGCTGTGTTACTTTGGAGTGAGTGAACTTTTTCACACGTGACCGTGACAGAGGAACAATGGCTTGTTTGCAATTGTACCGGCAATTTAACTAGATAATGAAAAGCATGTCTCATGTCGGTGGCGTATGGCTAAAAAGTAACAGTGTCAATTACTAAACATAATAAAAGGAAACCTCCATGATTAGGGTGATTGTGTGGATGAATGTAATGAATGGAAATTGTGCACAGCGGCCATTACAGACAGAACATAGACAAATTGTGATAGATAAGTCGATGTACACACACACACACACACACACACACACACACACACACACACACACACACACACACACACACACACACACACACACACACACACACACACACACACACACACACACACACACACACACACACACACACACACACACACACACACACACACACACACACACACACACACACACACACACACACACACACACACACACACACACACACACACACACACACACACACACACACACACACACACACACACACACACACACACACACACACACACACACACACACACACACACACACACACACACACACACACACACACACACACACACACACACACACACACACACACACACACACACACACACACACACACACACACACACACACACACACACACACACACACACACACACACAGCAGTAGGCCAACCAGCCAATGTCTGTATTGCCATAAATAAAGTGGAATTAACCTAAATGGGCCATAAAAGCCAAGCCATATCACCGAGACATTTCTTTCCTTAATTTACACCAAAAAGTCGTTAAATAAATATTATTTCCGTGAAAAAAATGAATACTAAGCGAACAGAAATTGAGACATTTTCGTATTGAGGGCGCCTCGGTGCCCGTTTACTGTGTGCTACCATCGAACGATCCTTTTATTCTTTTTATTTTTTTGTCTTATCGATTCGCATTATCACTTTTCTCTTGCTTTCTTGGTATATTGAGTGCTACAACTAACGCGCAATGTTCTGCTCGGTTCACCATGTCACTCTGTTAGACAATCTGTGCCAATTAGGCACATGAATGGGCATCATTGACCCCCTTGTGACGCAAATAAACCCCCCACTCCCAAACTCTCAGAGCACTTTCACATTTATAATTAGATAACCAAGTCACGTACGATTGTTAATCAGTAGCTTCACCATGCACACCATGCAGACACACACACAACAGACACAAGACAAAAGACACAAAACAGCTAAATACAACTAATAGTCTCGATCTCAATCACTCACACAAAGTTTGCGTTCAGAGTTGAGTGAGAAGAAAAGAACAGGCAAACGAGCCATTTAGTTAGCGCGGGCTTTGAGTTTCTTCGCAGAGTCGGACGAATTACAGACGGGAATGAATGACTAATAGATTAGATTGTCAATGCAAATGAATTCATTCATTTCACCTTAAAATAATCATAATTCAATTGCGGAAGCAAATTACATTACATGATTGCTAATGCACCCACACACACACACGACCTCATGTAATTGAGATTGCACTTTCACTGTCAAGTGGGATTGCCTCTCACAGTTTGTTGACTCAATTAAGGCAATCTCATTAAGGCAGACATTTACACTACAGGGGCGCCTCTTTAATCAACACAAAAAAACAACACCACGAGACACCGAACATTAACCCAATAGGCAATCCTGGCTTGTTTATATTTCCTTAATTATTTTTTGTTTAATTGATTCTATTCGAACGATCGAACCATATTTGATCTTGTGCTAATATAAAAGGCAGACTGTGTGTGCAATCTGTTTTGCATTATTTTTGTTTTTGTTAGCTTTCAGGCCACCGCCAAATCAAAGACATTCGATTCGACTGTCCCTTCTATGACCCATCTGTGATAATAAAATGACTGCACACAGATTTGATTAGCAATTTGGGCAATGCATTCAAGCATGGACAGTTGCACTATGAACAGCTCGCAATCTGTGGTATGGCATCTTTGATTTGGTTGCTCGTGATCACAGTCCAAATAGGCAGTTTGGTGATCAAACTTGGCAACCAACTTGGTTTGGGGAAATTGTATTTTGACGCCCCAAATAGCTTCATATCAAACATATGCTGGTATATATAATAAAGGCATTAATTAAGAATAGATCTGATTGAAATAGACTAAACAAAAAGCTTTTCCATGTAGATTGCCAAATCTGTTTGATCTATCCGATTTAAACGATCGAACCATATTTGATGCTGTGCTTGACTAATAGGCAAACTGTGTGTGCAATCTGTTTTGTATCATTTTTGTTGTTGTGCACATTCTCCTCACCACCAAATCAAAAGAATTTGATATGACTCCTATGACCCATATGCTAATGATAAAATGAGTAGGGTTTAATGAACAATTTCTGCCTAGTTTTTGTGATAAAAGAAGCCCTGACAGTGACAATTTCTGTCTTAATGAGACCGAGCCTTTAACTGACAGCCTGAGAGGCCTCTTCTGACATTCAGAGCATCACCTCGAGATTACATAAGATGTAGTGTATATTTGGATGATAATGATGTTGGTAACTTACTTCCGCAATTGAGTCATTCTTCAAGACTCGAAAGAAAGTGAGATCAATATTGGCTTATTATACAAGAGAGTAAAGCAATTGAAAACAAGAAAGTGACATTTGGAGGGTAAGTGATTTCAATCGACACACATTATATGGATAAACAAAATCATTTTTCACTCGTACACTCACTAGTGTTTTGTGTTTTGAAGTGCATTAAATCGATTTTATTTGCTTGTCGCGCACAATTGCTTTTCTCGTTCTAGCGATCGTGTACACTCACATTCTCTGTGTTGATCACTCGTACTTTGGCTCGGCAGTGGCCGTCATAGTGACTGCTTTGTTATATTACTCGACTGACTGGTTGGCCACTTTGAAAGTGAGTGAACTTTTCCACCCGTTACCACTCAGAGAAACAATAGTTTTTTTTCAAATACGCAGACACTTGAGCATGGAAAACGTGACTCCTGTCAATGCTTGACACAGATTGAAAGTGAAAGTGACAGAATGTAATAATCATGATGAGGGTAATTGATGTACGAGTGTTGAATGTAATAAATGGGAATTGTGCACCGCGGGCATTGCTTCACTAATGCACTAAACAATGCTAAACATACAAATCAATGTACTAATGCACATGCTTCAATGGACAAGCGGCTGGCAAAATGTTCACATGTAGCAAAATAACCAAAAATAGATACAAAAATATATGAATTTTCCAAAATTGTCCATTTAACTATCCATTTGACTCAATTTGGCTTGACTATTTACGACTATGGGGTCGGATGACTTTTGCTCCACTTGGCATGACTTGCACGTACGTGATACAACTAACAAGTAAAACTTGCCCAAATTTGTTTCGATTTTTACATGTTACAAGTTGAAACATAGATAAATAAGCACTCTCACTGTCAGTTTTGATTAGATTCCCTAACTTTTATTGTGGATATTTAAATGCAATATAATAATCTTAATCAAGATGTATTACAAAGTATTATATAAACCAGTCTGTATACAAAACATAATAATGATAATTTATAAATCATGGGCAATAATTATAATAGATCAAGATAAACAAACTGATTCGTTGTGAATCAACAGGAAACAGATTGAAATAAGGTGAGAGAGAGAGGGAGGGAGAGAGAGAGGGAGAGAGAGAGGGAGAGAGAGAGAGAGAGAGTTTCACTTTCAATTGCACTTTGATCGCAAACAAAACAGACAGTCAATCAATGTGTGCTTGGATGAAGTAGAAGAAGGAGAAGATGATGATGATGTGAGCTGTCAAACAAACAGCAACCACAAGCGAGATGTGTAATACAATAACAATGAAAGTGCATCAAAGTAGTGATGATATGATCGATGATAAGCCGTGCACTTGGCATACAATGTGTGGGTGTGTGTGTGTGTGTGGTTTACACTTTAACACATGCACTCAATGTATACACACACACTCACATTGATACAACAACAAAAAGTAGTAACGATAGAACACAATATGTCACACCGAACACACAACAGAACTGGCGCCTTCACTATGTTAGGCCATTGTGATTGTGTATGCGGAATGTTCCGTACTTAGCTCCTCAAGAGATTTATGAAAATGAAAACAATCACACAATCACTAGAACAGTTAAATCATAAATGAAATAGACACACAAAATGAAACACAATTTGAGAAAGTGAAGACTTTGTTGTCACTCACTCTCTGGCAAACATACAAAGAACGATTGAGAGGTGTAAAGGGCGAGGGTGAATGTGTGGTTTAATGTGTTTGAACCTTTGACAAACGCTTACTACTGTGTGCGAGTGTATTTGTGTGTTGGAAATTGAGAATAATTCGGAGGGTGACATGATTATGATTGTATTTAATTTGCCTTCGATTAGCCAGAGTTGACGAGATAGGGACAAACGTCGACTGAACGCCTGTGCGTCCGACTTTGAGTCATTTTTTTCCTTTCCGCATGTGTTGGTGTTCAATAGACAGTGTTCAATCAAGTTCACATACTTTCGCTATTCTTATCGTTTTGTTTGACAGTGTCAGTCTAGAAGACTGTCTAAGACTGGGTTATTATACCTCGACTGACTGGTTGTGTTACTTTTGAGTGAGTGAACTTATCCACACGTGACCTGTCAAAGGAACAATGGCTTGTTTGCAATTGCACCGGCACTTGAGCGATCAATGGAAAACGTGAATCATGTCGGTGCCGAGTGCCGGCACTGATGTTCATGCTGTGATATATTACATTTTCATTATCAGACAAATATACAATCTAATGTGCTTTGTCTGGAATTGCACTTGACATACTACCATACTAACCAAGTGGGTGCATTCTAGAGGGATGCGAATGCAGAATATTTATGTCTGTGTAAGTGCACTCTATTGCACTCGGCTGATCGTGCAAATTTGATTGTCAGGGCACACACAAACACACAGACAAAACAAACATACACATGTACAAAATCGATTTTGTACTTAAACAATCAATGCACGATTGAATGGAGTAGAGTGGAGAGACTTTTGAGCTAGCCTAACATGCACATCAGGAAAATTTCAATTTGTGTAGTTGCCAGACAAATTAGTGTTTAATATCTAATCAATTCTTTAGTGAATCTAGTGGAGTAATGATCACACAATGAAAATTGTTGTGTGCTAATTGTAAGTAATAGGCACTAATGAGTTCATCACCTACATCTTCAATTATCGATAACTTAATCAATACAATGTCGGGGATAATTAGGCAATCGAAGGTTTAATGGCACAGAGGGACAAATCGAATTTGAATCATTAGATCTTTTCTATGATACCATCGATCACATTATGTGATCACACTATCATTCATCACTCTTATTCTCTCTCTCTCTCTCCCTCTCTCTCTCTCTCTCTCTCTCTCTCTCTCTCTCTCTCTCTCTCTCTCTCTCTCTCTCTCTCTCTCTCTCTCTCTCTCTCTCTCTCTCTCTCTCTCTCTCTCTCTCTCTCTCTCTCTCTCTCTCTCTCTCTCTCTCTCTCTCTCTAGTTGTGTGCCCAGCAGTTCAATAAATCACTTTCATTTAGTTGTCGTACACAGTTGTTTATGTTTTATCGATTGTCGACACAAATTCTCAGTGTTTGAGCACGCACACATTGATTGTGCAGTGGCTGCTTTGTTATTACTCGGATGACTGGTTGGAAACTTTGAAAGTATGTGAACTTTTCCACATGTCACCCGTCAAAGACAATAGCTTAGTTCAAATACACAAGCAATTGAACAAAGCATAATAAAAAGTGTGCCAGTGAAACAGTTTAACACACATTGACATTGACATTGACTAGGCAAACTAGGAAACCACCACGAAGAAGATAGTTGATGTATGTTTTTAAATGTAATGAATCGAAATTGCCGACACAGCCGGGGGCATTGGACATGAATACACTGTACAACTGCTCAACATGAACAAATGCACTAATGCACACGCAATCAATAGTTTGGCGATCCGCAATGTTCGCATGTAACAAACATGCCAAAAAGAAGAACTAGAAATTAAATGTATTTCCCAAAATGAGTGTTCTGGGGGTTATCAACTTACTGATAATGGTTGGCCTTTTCAATGACATGGAATCTATTAGGCACAACTTGCATTCGACAGAGACTTACCAGATACCTTCAATTGACTAACATAATATCACCAAGACTTAAAAAAAACAAACACACACACAGAAGCATTTGGATGAGATTCCCTAACTTTTATTGTTGAGATATATAAATGCAATGTATTAGAATCATAATGAAGATGTATTACAAAGTTATATTTTATAAACTTGTCTGTAACAAAACATATAATGATATAAAGGATAGACAATAATAATCATATTAATAGTTCGAGACAAACAGACTGATTTGTTATGAATGAACGTGGGAAAGGAGAGGGATGGTGATATTGGGAAGGTTGAAAAGGAAAGAAACAAACATAACTAAACAAAGCGAGGAAAGATTGGAGATCTCGGGAGGGAGGGAGAGGGGGAGGGAGGGAGAGAGAGAGAGAGAGAGAGGGAGAGAGGGAGGGAGAGGGGGAGGGAGGGAGAGAGAGAGAGAGAGAAAACATTAAAGCCTGAGAAGCAATTGGATTGGGAAGTTAAGCACATGGCACGGGACAAGTTCGGTAGACAAGCGTTTTAGCTAAATTGGACAAATCATATAAAAGGAGCATGATATGAAGGGATACATAATAAAGGATTAGCTGAGATTACGATACTGATACTGATATTGGTCGTTGGTTTTGGTATTTGAATGAAATGGATGAAATTAAGAGAAAAGGATCATTTGATGAACCTATTAGAAGTGAATACTACGGTGATTGACTACTACTACTACTACTGCTACAGTAGAGATCATAGAGATATGACTTAACATAAGTGAGATTAGAAGTGTTGAGATGAGAGTGTTTATAGATGCTCGCTTCGGCATGGTCAATTGCCTTACATCAGAGTCTGCATTCCGGAACACATTCGGGTGAGACCTTCAATTGGATTCATTCCATCGGTTGTCTCCATGTAATGCTGCTGCTGCTGCTGCTGCTGACCCACATCTAGTTGCATCGAGTTGGCTGAACCCCAAGCACGATTCATTGGTGTAAAGTGCGGCAGTTCGGTAATGTCCTCACTGGGCACGTACTGTTCCATCAGTTCATCAGACTAAGGTAGGGTAGGTATGGAATGTAACGCCAAATGTCTCAATCTATTCATCAAACATATGAATGTGTATGCACTTACCACATTGGTCGGCATGATTGGTTCAATGCTGTTGCTGTCGGGGAAGTTGTACGGACCTTCGATGTTGCAGGTTTCGTACAGTTGACCATTTGGGACAGTTTGCTGTTGTTGTTGTTTCATGGCGCCATTGGTCTGTTGCAGGTTGTGTTGATGATAGCCGTTCACCATTTGCATGTCATGATCGAAGTAGGCATTGACACTTGACAAGGTCTGCTCCTGATAGGCATTGGCCAATGGCATGCTGCTGTCTTGAATCTCCTGTAACATTGACAACTCGTGATCGGTCAAGAGATTTATGCCTTGCGACTGAAAGACATCAGCTAACGGAATGGTGTCTTCCATAAAGTAATTGGTCATTGGCGCGTCTTGCACCCGACCGGCATTTGACAAGCCTCGTACCTGCACGGCTTCGGCCATTGGCACACTGTGTTGAACGGCTTCATTGGTTCGTGACAAGCTTGGCATTCGATTCATGCCATTCCCAATTGGCAAATCGGAAACAAAGTAACCATTTGTCAATGGCAATCCTTGTTGTTGCTGCTGAATCGGGTTGACTGCTGCCAAGCTGTGCTGCTCTTGTAGACCATTTGCCATTGACAAACTAGGGCCGAGATAGCCATTAGCCATTCGAATGCCTTCCTCCAGAAGGCCATTGAATTTAGGCAAAACGAAGCGGCCAGTTGGAAGCATTCCGTGTTCGTTGGTTGTGTTGGCATTTGGCGAGTTGTAACCGAGAACTCGATTGGTGCTTGGCATGTTTCCATGGTCCGGAACAACATTCACCATAGGTAACCCGCGATTGAGAACAGCATTAACCAATGGCATGCTTGGCATGTCCAAGGGGCTATTAGTGTTTGGCGAGCGATATTCATATATCGGAGCCATCTGTCCTTGAAGCTAATTTGACATTCACAAACCAAAGTGTTAACCAAAACTCAAATCAAACCGATCTATGCACAATGACTTACCGGTGAGAATGAAGCATTCGAGTACTGCAAGTTCGAGTTGCTTCCGTGCCAATTAGGCTGGCTTGCTGTCACCAAACTAGGCCGTGACAAGATATATTGCCCAAATGGGGGCGACTGGTTACTCGGCACATTGACTGTGACATTCTGTTGGGGCATTGGTCGATTATGCTAAACAAAACAAGAACAAGATTGTAGAGTTGTAATGGAAAAGAGTCTTAAGACTGGATTGGACATACCGATTGAGGTGAAGCGACGAGTCCATAGCCTTGACCACCAACAGTAATAACTTGACCGAGGGACTCGGTAGTACTGCTCACTTGCTCACAAATGGGAGATGTGTTTCGTGGTTCGAGGAACTGAATCAACAAAACAAAAAAAGAGTCATTGTATGTATGAACCGTTGATTGTCACTTACAATTCTTTGACGACGTGCTGGTTCGACTAGTTTGACTGGTCGATTATGACTTGATGCCATCAAACTGCTGCCCGACGGACTGTAGACTTGTTCCGAGATCCGAGAGATGATGGTATCATTGTCCGAACTGTACGAATCAGTGTTCGTTTCATAATCGGTGTCTGACAAGTCGTTCTCAATGCTACGTTTCAAAGTACGGGATCCTGATGGGAATGGAGATGCAGGCAAAGGAGACTCTGCGATTGTAGTGTCAGAGTGCACTGACATTGGCTGCATTCCAGAATCGGCATGGAACTCAGTCTCGATCACATCTTCGATCATTGATTTGACATCTGTTGGCACTTTTCGTGGTCTACCCCTGCCCCGTTTCACGACAATTCCTGCCTCAATGCTACTTGAAGTTTGAGCGTTCGAAACTCGGGCCAATTGGCAAGTAGGATCATCCTCAAACTTAGCCGGTGGCTTGATCGCCTGTAAATGTGCATAAAAAAGAAGGATATAGTTTGACCTTATTTATCTTTCTCTAAGAACTTACCGCTCGAAAACGAGTCTTTCTGTCCGTGCCCTTAATCTCAGCCCTAACTGGTTGGTTCACCTTGGTTGGTTCTTTAACCTGAATCGGTTCTAGTATGGACTGCTTCTTAAGATTTGCCATTTTTTTGTTATAACGCGCTATCGCTTTATCGTAACGAGCCTTCATTTCTTTATATTTCTCATCATCTTTGTAATCATTAAACGATTCGCGAGCAATCACATACTCGCACCACTCCACCAGATAGTACTCTCGAAAGGTCATTATATTACCCGATAGATGCTCCGTATAGAAACCGTCTTGGATTGAAAGCACTGAAAATGAAGTTGTACCAACATTTTCAGGCTCGCTGACATCGGCAGTCATTTGTTCAAGTTCACGCTCAATTTCAAGCTCAAGCTCACGTCTTTGAGCTTTGGTGAGGTTTTTATTTCTGGCCAACTCCATTCGTTCAAAGTACGTCTTGAGCACAGTATCACATTTTCCCAGTGTTTCGTAGTCCTCATATGTCATGTAGGCTCTTACTGACATACCCCATGGTCGTGAACCCTTGCCATTGTAGGCTACCTTCATTATAGATTTTATTTGGTTTAAGGGCTTTGCTATTAATTGGAGGCATTCTTCTTCGGTCTTTTTCGTTAACTATTGGGATGTTAATAATAAGGCAAGTGGATTAGCGATTGGATTTGCGTTTGAGTTATGGTTTTGGAAAGCCGAGCGTTGCCTTATTAGCGGTCTGTGACATATTTAGTTAAACGCAAATTAGAACGCGATTGCTCTCTCTCTCTCTCTCTCTCTCTCTCTCTCTCTCTCTCTCTCTCTCTCTCTCTCTCTCTCTCTCTCTCTCTCTCTCTCTCTCTCTCTCT
>JAKIJQ010000021.1:2482500-2505000 GCA_023373905.1 Rhizoglyphus robini
CCGCACTGTGACTGCCGCACGCCAGCCAGCCAGCCAGCAAGCCAACAGCTCACTCCGACCAAAAATAGATCAATTACACGATGATGACTCACTACTATGTGCTCGTCGGTCGGCATAGAGCCAATGGTTGGCCAAGCCATAGCAAACCATTCACTAGCAAGCAAGCAAGCACATACAGATCGAATAGCGAACTCACTCTCGATTCTCTCGCTCTCGTTCTTTTCTCGTCTTCCTTTCATCGTTCTCTCTCTCTCTCTCTCTCTCTCTCTCCCCTCACTCCTTCTCTCTCTCTCTCTCTCTCTCTCTCTCTCTCTCTCTCTCTCTCTCTCTCTCTACGGGGCTTACTCGACCATTAAGCGCGCTCGTGTTTTTTCAATTACATTGGTGAACAGTGTTCACTCAATACAACAGTAATAACATGAACAGAGCGGCGAACACTGCGAACGGGCGCGTTTAAGTGCCACTTACTTACTTATTAGATTTGACAAATGATTAGGGGCGCCCCTCAAATTAACACTCGTGAAATTGAGACAAATTTGTACACGCTAAATGGAGGAGGCAGGGGATTACAGGAATGCAAACAAAACCAAAACAAACAGAAAGAAAAAAAACAACAAAAAAGACAATCACGTGAAAGATCATTTTATTAATAAATGATAAAGAACTAATAACAAGTTAACACACAAACGCATCGCGCTTCCAACGTTTTGCTCCGCTCTTGCTCGCGTCTTTAACTTGTTAAAAATAAACTAAAGAATAAAACACTAAGCATAAATGAGATAGAGAGGATATGTGAGAGGCATAGAAAGGATAGAAATACATTTGAAATGCAAAAACAAGTTGATAAAGTGAAAGTGGCTTGTTGTAATAAAATAATATAAAACTAACCGATACAAAACGATAAGACTAATGTGAGTTGCTACCTACTGTTGTCCTAAACAGAACTTAAAAGCTTAAATATATTGGGATAATTAGATTCAAAATGAGTGGAGATATTTGATGATCGTTCTTCATCATCTTCGTCTTTTTCTTTATTCAAACGTTCTTCGCCTTTGAGAAAGTAGTCCAAATAGGCATACTCGGGCTGCGGTTATAGCCAGTGGTGACAGTAGAAGTAGCAGCCAAAGATGGTTCGGTTGTTTCGAAGTTTGACTTCTCCTGAACCTTAATCGGCAAATCAGATCTCTCTTGGACTGGTCCACTTGGTCGGCGCTCGAGGGACTGTAGAAATGAAGTAACAAATGCTAAACACTAATTAAAATTTATTTAGACTTACCAGTCGAGTGAGATCATGGTTTTGAGAGTTAGAAGTGTTGACTTTGTTGTTGTTGCTGCTGTTTACAACATCATCGTCATCATCATCTTCGTCGTCGTCGTCTGACAAATGAAGATCTTTACGAACCTGTGTCAAGACGTTGGATGCAGGATATATGTTCCCCTGGGAATCATCATCATCCTCTTCATCATCAGAATCGATTCCGGTCGGCTGTTGTTGTTCTTGTTTGTTGACGTCATTTTGCTCGAATCCACCAACTTTGTGATCGTCTTCTTCATTATTTGGGGCATCTTCACCATCACTCGAGTCACCGTCGTTGTTTGCATTGAGAGTCGACCACTTAGGGACGATGCTGCTAGATCTATCATTGCTTTGACTCTCAAACAGTTGATTTTTGAATGGATGAGCTTCCACTTCATTGTCACTGTCATCATTACTATCATTTTCGCTTTCACTTTGATAGCCTTGATCGGAAAGCTTTGGCTTTTTCTGTTTCGAATAACCAAAAGCAATAAAGGTTATTGGCGTACTACTAAAAGTCACTAATGTCACAAATATTTGGCGAAAAGCGAAAAGGCAAAAGGCAAATGGCAAATGGCAAATGGCAAATGGCAAATGGCAAATGGCAAATGGCAAATGGCAAATGGCAAAAGGCAAATGGCAAATGGCAAAAGGCAAATGGCAAATGGCAAATGGCAAATGGCAAATGGCAAATGGCAAATGGCAAATGGCAAATGGCAAATGGCAAAAGGCAAAAGGCAAATGGCAAATGGCAAATGGCAAATGGCAAATGGCAAATGGCAGAAAGCAAAATGCAAAAATCAAAGTGCAAAAGGTGAAAGGTAAATGGCAAATGAAAAAAAGGCAAATGGCAAATGGCAAATGGCAAATGGCAAATGGCAAATGGCAAATGGCAAATGGCAAATGGCAAAAAGCAAAAGGCAAAAAGCAAAATGCAAAAGGCAAAAGGCAAAATGCAAAAGGTAAAAGGCAAAAGGCAAAAGGCAAAAGGCAAAAGGCAAATGGCAGAAAGCAAAATGCAAAAATCAAAGTGCAAAAGGTGAAAGGTAAATGGCAAATGAAAAAAGGCAAAAGGCAAATGGCAAATGGCAAATGGCAAATGGCAAATGGCAGAAAGCAAAATGCAAAAATCAAAGTGCAAAAGGTGAAAGGTAAATGGCAAATGAAAAAAGGCAAAAGGCAAATGGCAAATGAAAAAAGGCAAAAGGCAAATGGCAAATGGCAAATGGCAGAAAGCAAAATGCAAAAAATTCAAAGTGCAAAAGGCAAAAGGCAAAAGGCAAAAGGCAAAAGGCAAAAGGCAAAAGGCAAAAGGTAAAAGGGAAAAGGGAAAAGGCAAAAGGCAAAAGGCAAAAGGCAAAAGGCAAATGGCAAATGGCAAATGGCAAATGGCAAATGGCAAATGGCAAATGGCAAAAAGCAAATTGCAAATGGCAAAAGGCAAATAGGAAATGGCAAAAGGCAAAAGGTAAAAGGCAAAAGGCAAATTGCAAATGGCAAATGGCAAAAGGTAAATGGCAAATGGCAAATGGCAAAAAGCAAAAGGCAAAAAGCAAAATGCAAAAGGCAAAAGGCAAAATGCAAAAGGTAAAAGGCAAAAGGCAAAAGGCAAAAGGTAAAAGGCAAAAGGCAAAAGGCAAAAGGCAAAAGGCAAAAGGCAAAAGGCAAAAGGCAAAAGGCAAAAGGCAAAAGGCAAAAGGCAAAAGGCAAAAGGTAAAAGGTCAATGATCATCATTTTACTTACAGAGTTGTTATCCGACATCGAATCAATCGAATCAAGTTGCCGCTTGAAGGTTGACACTGTCCCCTCGCCACTAAATCCCGGGCCAGCTTGTTTACCGGTCTTTTTGGCCTCAACTGGATCATGCTGTTCCTGTTCTGATGGTTCAGGATTCTATTTGAAACCATAAACATGAACATCTCACATACAAAACACAGTACCCTGAGTGAAACTTACCGCGGAAATGTTCAACTCGTTATCATTTGTGGACTTGTCACTGTCCTTGATCTCTACTACTTCTTCTGCTATAGCTCTTTCAACAATTCGCCGGTTCTCTTGGACGCTGTTTTCAATTGGTAGCCGAGCATTTGACTGTGCTGGATGTCTATTCAGCTCTCCGAGATTGATTCTTATCGTCATATTCAAGTTCCTTCGTGCTGCTCGTTGCGCCTTCATTTCGTAATCGGCACGTGCCATATTCAACACATCCCTCATCTGTGATCGGTTACTCGCAATACCCTCTAGGTGGATATTTTCTTCCAGAATGTACTTTTCATGCCACTCAACCAAGTACATCTCCAACAACGGTTTGGTGATCTGCCTGCCATCATCTAAAGTGACAATGACGTCATATGCATAGCTACCGGACTTAATCGACTTGACATAGTCGAGTCCTGGAGGCGGATTCTTTTCGTCTACTTCATTGTCGATATATTTTTTTCTAGGAAAAAAGTACCGAAAAACGGCTCTTGCCGAGTCACCTAAATTATCGATTGATTCGTGGCTTTGCGAATAACGGACCATCAGTCCAATTGGATAGTCGACTCCGTTGCGCCAGGGTCGGCAGAGCTCAAGAGTATAGAAATAAGACGAATCTATTATTTCCTTGAGGCGAATTTGTGAGGTGATGCGCTGTATAGTAACAACATTATGATGTAAATGGTTATGTAATGAGTGACACGTGATGACACATACCTGCAATTTGTTGGATTTAATGCGAACCGGTCGATATGCACTGGTGAGAATGTTGTACGGGGATGCATTCAATCTGAGACGCTGCAAGTCAGAAGGTCGTATTGGTTCACGATCCATGTTTGGTTTAGTGGTTTAGAAGTAGTTGTACTACTGCACAGTGCAATAATGACACATTGACACAAAGAGAGGCGACAGTGCACAGAAGGACACTCGAGTATCACACATTGGTTGCCACAAAAAGCTTTGCCAAAACGATGGTTAAATGTTATCCTTATCTACTAGACCACTGGTCAATGTCCGGGATGATGGTTGTTGTTGTTCAACAAACAGACACACCAAGCTAATCACTAGCTAATTGTTGGTGGTAGGGACGGTAGCGGATTTCATCGATCACGTTTAGTTATCACGTAGAAAGAATGTTTGCACAAAGAGAGGAGAGAGAAGATACACAGAGTCACATTTGGCATTGAATGCACAAACGGCAAAAGCAATGACGCCAACACAACACTGCACTGGAGGCTCACTCACTAAACAAACTCGTTCGCTCCCTCGAGATCACTCTCACGAGTTGAAGAGAAATTGCAGGCAGCAGTAACGACGATGACAAAAAAGGACGACGACGACGAGTGCGACCACGATCACGATTGCCGGCACCTCGGCAACTGAGAGTGAGATTCGAGAGAAGGTGTCTTTAGTTAGTTTTAACTCGAGGGGATAACTGTTTGTTGTACATGTACACTCGCTCGATGGTGGTAGACGTTCACGATATTTCACAGTCACACACACAACGTACCACCTTTGCCGAGGATGAATGCAACAAAAAACAAGATAGGGTTGTAATAATAGTCAAATATGCAATGAATGTTGCAGGCAATTTTATTGCCAGTTGAAGTTGACGACAAATGTAGATGTTGTATGCACACATTTAAAGAAAATGCAAAGTCTAAGACAAGATTAGATTTTTAGGGGAGAGAGATACGATTTTCCTTGTGCACAACACAACACACAGTGCACGGCAATTGGCAGTGCAGTACTGACAAATGCAAATGCAAATCGAGTGTTGAGCAAGTTGACATCAGCACACAAACACTTTCTGTCTGCCTGATCAAACAGAAATAGATCGAACGACCACGACGAGCAAGCGATGAATGCTAAATGACGACGATGGCAATCGAAACAAACATAACATACGAGTGATGATGCATTTCATCTGCTTGTATGCACTATTATTATAATGTAGAGCATACAGCACATAGCAACACCGAACATCATTAAATAATTAATGTTCCATTTCCAGACAGATGTTTGGTATGTGGATGCTAATGATGCTGATGGCAGACAGACAGGCATGCAACAACACTACTAATAGATATATGTGCATACACTTCTAATTGAGTTGATGAACTAATTAATGAAATGCAATGTCCATTAGCGCAATGCAAACAACATGAGGCGACATGTATGCGAACATAAACATGATCGTTATGATTCGGTTTATGTTCGATTGTTGATGGTTTGTGCACACACACACACAGAGTGAATGCACTTCGCGTTAAAATATGTGCGACATTGAAGTGTCCTTGCACAACACAACACAACAGAGCGAATGTGTGTGTGTGTGTTACGTTATGTGATGATGATAATGATGTTCGGGTGAGTGTGTATGTGTTCAAAAAGTTAAAGAGTTAATGTTAAATGTTGTCGTTGTTGTTTGAATGCAAATCCAGTTTGAGAATAAAAGTTGGCTAACTTTTTGAACTTAAGAGAAGGAAATAGCTGCAGTGTTTCGCATATTTGTGATAAAGTGGCCATATTTTTAAGGAAATGTCGCCGAATTATTAGAATTGTCATGATGTGAATGTGTGTGCTTGTGTTATTCTATGATTAATCGAACATACCCGCAGATTGCTCGAATCGATTGAGACTTATTCACAAAATTGAATGACTAATTTAAGTGTTTTAATGATAAAATACCAACACAGACACGTGAATGTTGGGCCAATTTGGCATGTTCATATACTGCTCTCTCTCTCTCTCTCTCTCTCTCTCTCTCTCTCTCTCTCTCTCTCTCTCTCTCTCTCTCTCTCTCTCTCTCTCTCTCTCCCCTCTCTCTCTCTCTCTCTCTCTCTCTCTCTCTCTCTCTCTCTCTCTCTCTCTCTCTCCTCTCTCTCTCTCTCTCTCTCTCTCTCTCTCTCTCTCTCTCTCTCTCTCTCTCTCTCTCTCACTCTCTCTCTCTCTCTCTCTCTCTCTCTCTCTCTCTCTCTCTCTCTCTCTCTCTCTCTCTCTCTCTCAATCGTTCGTCCACTCAATCGTCATTTGATTAGTCTGTGTTCTAGTTCTATGTGATTCTGTTCAACATCATCATTCTCATTGAGGAGGTGAGTGCGGAGCATTCCGCATACACAACCACAATGGCCTAACATAGTGAAGGCGCCCGTTCTGTTGTGTGTTCTGTGTGACATATTGTGTTCCATCGTTACTACTTTTGTTGTTGTATCAATGTGAGTGTGTGTCTGTACATCGAGTGCATGTGTTAACGTGCAAGCCACACATTGTATGCCAAGTGCACGGCTTATCATCGATCATATCATCATCATCACTACTTTGATGCACTCTCATTGTTGTTGTATTACATGCCAATTTGGCATGTTCATATTCTGCTATCTCTCTCTCTCTCTCTCTCTCTCTCTCTCTCTCTCTCTCTCTCTCTCTCTCTCTCTCTCTCTCTCTCTCTCTCTGTGTGTGTGTGTGTGTGTGTGTGTCGGTCGGTCGAGTCCGGAAATCGCAATATTAACTTAAAATCATAAACAATTCGTTGCCTCTGTGCGGTAATACAATTTACTATTGTTGCCTAATAAAAACACAAGAATTTTTTGTTTATTTTTGAGATTTAAGATTGCAAATATTGTATTATCGCCCAATTACCTTTAGTGATGATAAATATAATGACACCAAAACCAATTGCAACCCTCGCCACCTGAGTTACTTTTGATATTACTTTTGTGTTATATTGTATAATATTAATTATTTACTACTCTTATTATTACTCAACTTTTTGCAGACAGATTGTTGGTATACTGATAACGATAATGACACACATGCATAAAGACAGACAACAACAACACACTAAAAAGATATATGCATACACTACTAATTGACTTGATGAACTAACTAATGGAAGGTATGTCCATTAGTGTTATGGCAAACAACATGAGGCGACATGTATGCGAACATAAAACATGATCGTGTTGTTTCGGTTTATGTTCGATTGTTGTTGGTTGTGAATGCCCACACAGAGTGCGTTTCTTACTAAATTGATTATTACGCTAAATAAGCGACATAAAAGTGTCTTTGCACAACACAACACAACGGTGAAATTGCATGTGTGTTTATGTTATGCGATGATGATGATAATGTATTGGTGAGTATGTATGTTTACAAAGTTAACGAGTTAATGATATACTTTGTTGTCCTTGTTGTTGTTGTTATTGCAATGCAAATCCAGTTTGAGAATAAAAGTTAGCGAACTTTTTGAACTCAAGAGAAGGAAATAGCTGCAGTGTTTTGCATATTTGTGATAAAGTGGCCATATTTTTAGGAAATGTCGCCGTATTATTAGAATTATGATGTGAGTGTGTGTGTGAATGATATTCAATGATTAATCGAACATGTCCTCAGATTGTTCGAATTGTTTATGACATATTCACAAAAATTGAACTACATTCATAAATTATAAACTCAAACACACGTGAATGTCGTGCCAATTCGACACGTACATATTCTATCATGTCTGTGTGTGTGCCGGTCGAGTTCGAAGATCGCCAATGTTCGAGTAGGGTGCTTATCTACCCAATGCAATTGATTTGTGTCTTTAGATGAAAAAATTCTAGTTTGTCAACCTCTGTGAATATACAATTGGCAATATAAAACTAAAAAATACAAACAATTCGTACCCACCGTGCGGTAACACAATTTGTTATATTGTTTTGTATAATAAAAAAAACAAACATTTTTCGATTTCGACATTTATTTATTAAGATTTCTAAGATTGTATTGGTATAATCATACTAATACCATTAGTGCTGACAAAAAAATATAAAACCAAAACCAATTGCAACACTCATCCCCTGAGTTACTCTGTATATTGATTTTTGGGTTATTTAATAATTACTACAATTTTTATTCTATTGCTTTACTAATTTTGCAGAGATATTGTTGGTATGGTATGATAACGACTGTGACATGCATACAGACAGGCAAGGAGACACTAATGGATATATGTGCATACACTACTAATTGAGTTGATGAACTAATTAATGACAGGAATGTCCATTAGCGCAATGCAAACAACATGAGAGCGACATCGAACAAACATAAACATGATCGTTATGTTTCGGTTTCTGTTCAATTGTTGATGCTTGTGCACAGACATATACACAGATTCAGAGAGAGAGAGAGAGAGAGAGAGAGAGAGAGAGAGAGAGAGAGAGAGAGAGAGAGAGAGAAAGAGAGAGAGAAAATAAACTTCTAACTAAATACACGACATTGAAGTGTCCTATCACAACACAACGCCAGTGCGATTGCATGTGTGTTTATATTATGTGATGATGATAATGATGTATGTGTGTGTGTGTGTGTGTGTGTGTGTGTGTGTGTGTGTGTTTAAAAAGTTTACGAGTTAATGTACATGTAGTTATTGCTATGCAAACCGATTTGTAAAGAAGTAGAAAAACTTATTGAAATGTTTCGTATATTTGCGATAAAGTGGACATTTTTAAGGAAATGTCGCTTCATAATTTGAATTCTCATGATGTGAGTGTGTGTGGGCTACACAATGATCAACCGAACAGAGCGCCAGATTACTCGAATCGATTGTGACTTATTCACCGATTTGAATGATTGACATAAAATACCAGAACAGACAAGTGATGTCCTGCATGTTTGACATGGACATATTCTGCTGTCTGTCTATGTGTTCTTCATAATGGTCATCTGCACCTGGTTCATATAAATCAAGCACTCATTGGTCGTTAAAGAACATATTTGGCAAACCCCATTTGAATTGTTTTATCGATTTTAGTGTATGTGACGAGTTCGAATAGCGTCACCTGCGCCTATTGTCAAGTGGCCAGTTAGCGAATATCAAGTAATAAATATGTGGATCTGCACCTGGGACATATAACTTTAGTCGAACACGCCATGGTCGTTAAGCTCATTTTTGAACAAATTACATGGCTAGATCAGAGTTTTATTGGCTTTCCAGCAGCAGTTGCACCCGTCGATCGCTTTAACCGACTCAAACATTGAACATTTTGAGTTTGCAGACAGAATAATAAATTAAGTGCCGCTCGTAAAACTAATTTCGGTTATTAGGAATATACTTGGCATTTCACTTCAAATGTGCACTGTGTCGACTTTGAGTTTGGGAAGAGACATAAAGTGAAAGCTGTAACCAAGCAGCGATAAGTTGTACCTCTACTGTGAGTTAGAGAGAGAGAGAGAGCGAGAGAGAGAGAAACACACAACATAGACACCCAAAGTGGCTCGAGCATTCGCATTAGCTTGTCGCACACACGAACACATTGCTATCGCGCTCGGTGGTGTTCGTTCGTTTTTATCGTCTTCTTCTTCTCCGTCGTAACTTTCTGTAATAATCAATAATTTCGATCGCTTTGCCAAGTTGTGTCGTACAACAAAGACTATCGTCATTGTACTGCTTTCCCGTCGTCCAGTGACATCGGACAAAGTGAAAAGGCAAAAGTGAACGTTCTAACTGTCCGGACAGCTGCCAGTGTTTGTTCATTGCCAATTGGGGCAAATACATCCCCACTCTGAGCAGTGAGCACAAAGTCTGTTTACGTTTTTCGTGCTGGTGACGTTGCACTCTATTCTGCACAAATTCCGTTCGACGTCTAACCAACCCTGAAACTTTGATTTTGATCCCATTTTTCCACCTCTTCTCAAACAATCTCTACCCTTGATTTGATTGAACATTCACTCAAAATGTGGTCTACTTTGCCCGATGTGTGTTTGCAGCTTATTTTTAAGGATCAATCACTGGCTCTACTGTTTGGCACCCTACTATAGTGTGCGCCAAATGGTCTAATTTGCAACGAATTGTACTACGATCTCATAAAAACTTGGTCCTCGTAGGCGATTCAGGTTATCGAGATGAAAACATGGAGAAACTACACATTGAAGCAAATCCAATTGGGAGTGAGTTGCTTGAAAAGGCTCTGCGTGCTTCGCCTAAGGTGGCTGACTCGACTTGGGCACGAGAAGTAGTGTCCCGCCGCTCGATCGATTTCAATCTTATTCGTTTGCCAGGGACGGATGGTTCCTCCACACTCGGAGAGCAAATCACCGACTCTCTACTGGACAAATTTGAAAGTCTCCATCACTTGACTGTGGTTCTCAGTTGGTACTGCAATCCAGACTCGGCCATCACATCACTGGAACAGTTGGCTCGTATGCTCGATGGCTTGGCGGATCACTTGATTTCGCTCAAACTTGACCTCAACTATCATGGCGAAACGATTATGCCGTTCAGTGAGTTGGAGTACAAAGTGGAAAAATTGTTCGAATCAATCAATCGACTCACTAAACTGAAGCACATCACACTCAACGTTCACTTTGAGTGCAATTTGTGGGTTAAAGACTTTGCATTTCTGGCTCGTGTGCACAGCTTTACCACTCACCAATTCATGGTTGGCCGTCATCCTGCCGAATTGCTGTTGGCCGCATTTAGGCAATACGCCACTGATGGACCCTGTGCTCAGATTGACATTGACTTGACACTCGAATGGGATGGCCTTAAAGAGCTCGATCCACAGTTGGCAAGCAAATTCAGCCGAATTGCTATTGATTCAGACATAGACGAAGATGATCTGAGAGCGGGTATGAGCCCGGACTTGCAACTGCTCGGTGATCGATTTGTCTCACTGACATGTCTTGAGCTCGAAATAGGCCGCATACCCATCACTACGATTTCCCGTTGTTTATCACGCCTGACTGGACTGATCCACTTGAGCCTCGATTATAGTTCCTCACCTAAGTTTGAGACTGGTGATGATCTCGAGATAACTCCACTTCCCTCAGTCCGAATGCTCACTTTGCATTTCAAAGTGCCAAATCATTCGTTCTTTGAGAGGCAGCCCCTAGGGCAAGTGTTTCCCAATCTTCAGGTGCTTCTAGATAGAACGAATCACATCACATGTGGCAAGTGCAGAATTAATTTGGGCCGAGGAGGTTTGGATAAAGAGGAGTTTGACCGAATGGACCAAGAAGTTCAAGCGAAACTGACCAACTGTATTTGTCTCATTTTAAAGTCATTCTTTCGTAAGATTCCAAGTTTACGTTTGGTTCAGTATGATCCTCGTGATACTGCAGTGATGCGATCAAAGCCAACAATGCTAAATGGATGGTTCACAGAAGAGGAACTGTCAAGTCGATTTGCGATTTACGTCCATGCGCCGACGGAAATACTAGCTCCAGGTACGATCCTGGACTATATCCCAGGCAAGATCGACACGCGAATCCGCTGAGCTCCTTCCTGATTTGTCTCCCTGTGAAACGTGGTTCAGGCACCAACATTAGATAGAGTCAATTTAGTAGTTGAGTGTGCCATGGACAGAATAAATAATAAATTTAATGTATGCATTTGATTTGTAAGTGAAATGCATGTTACCATATTACAAGTAGTTGAATGTTGTCTTGATTTTGATTCTTTGTCACTTACCAAATATATAATCTCCCACCAATGATCTATTAAACATAGCACCCATATTCACTAGTACTATTTGTGTAATCTTTGTTATCTAAAATAAAAAGTAATCGGAAAATGTCTGTTGTTTATTAGCTCGACAGGTTCGAATTGTGTGGCTCGCTCGTCGGTAATGGTGAAGTCCCGAGTGAGTTGCCAAGTGGAAATGACAGTCGACGTACTGCTCGGTGACTTCAGGCGGACTGATAAGGCACTCGCTCGTCGGTAATGGTGAAGTCCTGAGTGAGTTGCCAAGTGGCAATGACAGTCGACGTACTGCTCGGTGTCTTCAGGCGGACTGATATGGCACTCGCTCGTAGGTAATGGTGAAGTCCCGAGTGAGTTGCCAAGTGGCAATGACAGTCGACGTACTGCTCGGTGTCTTCAGGCGGACTGATATGGCACTCGCTCGTCGGTAATGGTGAAGTCCCGAGTGAGTTGCCAAGTGGCAATGACAGTCGACGTACTGCTAATTGTCTTCAGGCGGACTGATAAGGCACTCGCTCGTCGGTAATGGTGAAGTCCCGAGTGAGTTGCCAAGTGGCAATGACAGTCGACGTACTGCTCGGTGACTTCAGGCGGACTGATAAGGCACTCGCTCGTCGGAAATGGTGAAGTCCCGAGTGAGTTGCCAAGTGGAAATGACAGTCGACGTACTGCTCGGTGACTTCAGGCGGACTGATAAGGCACTCGCTCGTCGGTAATGGTGAAGTCCTGAGTGAGTTGCCAAGTGGAAATGACAGTCGACGTACTGCTAATTGTCTTCAGGCGGATTGATATGGCACTCGCTCGTCGGTAATGGTGAAGTCCCGTGTGAGTTGCCAAGTGGCAATGACAGTCGACGTACTGCTCGGTGACTTCAGGCGGACTGATAAGGCACTCGCTCGTCGGAAATGGTGAAGTCCCGAGTGAGTTGCCAAGTGGAAATGACAGTCGACGTACTGCTCGGTGACTTCAGGCGGACTGATAAGGCACTCGCTCGTCGGTAATGGTGAAGTCCTGAGTGAGTTGCCAAGTGGAAATGACAGTCGACGTACTGCTAATTGTCTTCAGGCGGACTGATATGGCACTCGCTCGTCGGTAATGGTGAAGTCCCGTGTGAGTTGCCAAGTGGCAATGACAGTCGACGTACTGCTCGGTGACTTCAGGCGGACTGATATGGCACTCGCTCGTCGGTAATGGTGAAGTCCCGAGTGAGTTGCCAAGTGGCAATGACAGTCGACGTACTGCTCGGTGTCTTCAGGCGGACTGATATGGCACTCGCTCGTCGGTAATGGTGAAGTCCCGAGTGAGTTGCCAAGTGGCAATGACAGTCGACGTACTGCTAATTGTCTTCAGGCGGACTGATAAGGCACTCGCTCGTCGGTAATGGTGAAGTCCCGAGTGAGTTGCCAAGTGGCAATGACAGTCGACGTACTGCTCGGTGACTTCAGGCGGACTGATAAGGCACTCGCTCGTCGGTAATGGTGAAGTCCCGAGTGAGTTGCCAAGTGGCAATGACAGTCGACGTACTGCTAATTGTCTTCAGGCGGACTGATAAGGCACTCGCTCGTCGGTAATGGTGAAGTCCCGAGTGAGTTGCCAAGTGGCAATGACAGTCGACGTACTGCTCGGTGACTTCAGGCGGACTGATAAGGCACTCGCTCGTCGGTAATGGTGAAGTCCCGAGTGAGTTGCCAAGTGGCAATGACAGTCGACGTACTGCTCGGTGACTTCAGGCGGACTGATAAGGCACTCGCTCGTCGGTAATGGTGAAGTCCTGAGTGAGTTGCCAAGTGGCAATGACAGTCGACGTACTGCTCGGTGTCTTCAGGCGGACTGATATGGCACTCGCTCGTCGGTAATGGTGAAGTCCCGAGTGAGTTGCCAAGTGGCAATGACAGTCGACGTACTGCTAATTGTCTTCAGGCGGACTGATATGGCACTCGCTCGTCGGTAATGGTGAAGTCCCGAGTGAGTTGCCAAGTGGCAATGACAGTCGACGTACTGCTCGGTGTCTTCAGGCGGACTGATATGGCACTCGCTCGTCGGTAATGGTGAAGTCCCGAGTGAGTTGCCAAGTGGCAATGACAGTCGACGTACTGCTAATTGTCTTCAGGCGGACTGATATGGCACTCGCTCGTCGGTAATGGTGAAGTCCTGAGTGAGTTGCCAAGTGGCAATGACAGTCGACGTACTGCTCGGTGTCTTCAGGCGGACTGATATGGCACTCGCTCGTCGGTAATGGTGAAGTCCTGAGTGAGTTGCCAAGTGGCAATGACAGTCGACGTACTGCTCGGTGACTTCAGGCGGACTGATAAGGCACTCGCTCGTCGGTAATGGTGAAGTCCCGAGTGAGTTGCCAAGTGGCAATGACAGTCGACGTACTGCTCGGTGACTTCAGGCGGACTGATAAGGCACTCGCTCGTCGGTAATGGTGAAGTCCTGAGTGAGTTGCCAAGTGGCAATGACAGTCGACGTACTGCTCGGTGTCTTCAGTCGGACTGATATGGCACTCGCTCGTCGGTAATGGTGAAGTCCCGAGTGAGTTGCCAAGTGGCAATGACAGTCGACGTACTGCTAATTGTCTTCAGGCGGACTGATAAGGCACTCGCTCGTCGGTAATGGTGAAGTCCCGAGTGAGTTGCCAAGTGGCAATGACAGTCGACGTACTGCTCGGTGACTTCAGGCGGACTGATAAGGCACTCGCTCGTCGGAAATGGTGAAGTCCCGAGTGAGTTGCCAAGTGGAAATGACAGTCGACGTACTGCTCGGTGACTTCAGGCGGACTGATAAGGCACTCGCTCGTCGGTAATGGTGAAGTCCTGAGTGAGTTGCCAAGTGGCAATGACAGTCGACGTACTGCTCGGTGTCTTCAGGCGGACTGATATGGCACTCGCTCGTAGGTAATGGTGAAGTCCCGAGTGAGTTGCCAAGTGGCAATGACAGTCGACGTACTGCTCGGTGTCTTCAGGCGGACTGATATGGCACTCGCTCGTCGGTAATGGTGAAGTCCCGAGTGAGTTGCCAAGTGGCAATGACAGTCGACGTACTGCTCGGTGACTTCAGGCGGACTGATATGGCACTCGCTCGTCGGTAATGGTGAAGTCCCGAGTGAGTTGCCAAGTGGAAATGACAGTCGACGTACTGCTCGGTGACTTCAGGCGGACTGATAAGGCACTCGCTCGTCGGTAATGGTGAAGTCCCGAGTGAGTTGCCAAGTGGAAATGACAGTCGACGTACTGCTCGGTGACTTCAGGCGGACTGATAAGGCACTCGCTCGTCGGTAATGGTGAAGTCCTGAGTGAGTTGCCAAGTGGAAATGACAGTCGACGTACTGCTAATTGTCTTCAGGCGGACTGATATGGCACTCGCTCGTCGGTAATGGTGAAGTCCCGTGTGAGTTGCCAAGTGGCAATGACAGTCGACGTACTGCTAATTGTCTTCAGGCGGACTGATAAGGCACTCGCTCGTCGGTAATGGTGAAGTCCCGAGTGAGTTGCCAAGTGGCAATGACAGTCGACGTACTGCTAATTGTCTTCAGGCGGACTGATAAGGCACTCGCTCGTCGGTAATGGTGAAGTCCCGAGTGAGTTGCCAAGTGGCAATGACAGTCGACGTACTGCTCGGTGTCTTCAGGCGGACTGATATGGCACTCGCTCGTCGGTAATGGTGAAGTCCCGAGTGAGTTGCCAAGTGGAAATGACAGTCGACGTACTGCTCGGTGACTTCAGGCGGACTGATAAGGCACTCGCTCGTCGGTAATGGTGAAGTCCTGAGTGAGTTGCCAAGTGGAAATGACAGTCGACGTACTGCTAATTGTCTTCAGGCGGACTGATATGGCACTCGCTCGTCGGTAATGGTGAAGTCCCGAGTGAGTTGCCAAGTGGCAATGACAGTCGACGTACTGCTAATTGTCTTCAGGCGGACTGATATGGCACTCGCTCGTCGGTAATGGCCAAGACCTGAATGAGTTGCCAAGTGGCAATGACAGTCGACGTACTGCTCGGTGTCTTCAGGCGGACTGATATGGCACTCGCTCGTCGGTAATGGCCAAGACCTGAGTGAGTTGCCAAGTGGCAATGACAGTCGACGTACTGCTCGGTGTCTGCAGGCGGACTGATATGGCACTCGCTCGTCGGTAATGGCCAAGACCTGAGTGAGTTGCCAAGTGGCAATGACAGTCGACGTACTGCTCGGTGTCTGCAGGCGGACTGATATGGCACTCGCTCGTAGGTAATGGCCAAGACCTGAATGAGTTGCCAAGTGGCGCTGACACTGAAGGTGTGTTACAGGAAAGTATATTAATGCTCAAATTAAATGACACATCTACCACCCTAGTTGAAGAACATTTCTGCCACCAACAACAGCACAACTGAAGACTGGACAAGCAAACTATTTTACTCGAAAGCAATCCACGGACATAAACCTCTGCTAGAAGCTCACTATGCTTGGTGCGTTGGGCAAACGGTATCAATAAATAACTCTCTGAAGTACGAAGCAAACAATGATCATAAGAGAAAATTAAGACACAATTGGATAGTTATTAGTTTATTATAATAACTAGCAAACAAATATAATTAAGTAAATCAATAATGAGGATTAAAGCTGAACATGTATAGTTCTTGCTTGATGAATACGGAAGATTAAGTTAAGTAATGACATTGATTGTTCAATAAAAATGGCGAATACACTCAGTGCAGTTCCAACTACTTCTTCTGGTTCTCGTCCTTGCTCATCTTCAGTTTAGACTAAATCTCAATAGCAGTCTTCCAGTTGACCGAACTGCTTCGCTGAGCATATCGCTCTCGGACGTGCATGCCCATGTCACCCAACGGCACAGGCAACACAGGTTTAGGGAAAATGCGTTGAGTCCATGCTGCCAACTGATCCGCAGGCATACTGAACTGTTCGTGCACTCGCTTGATGAACTGTTTGCCTTTGGCCCACTCGGGAATTCGCTTGCCACCCTGTGTAGCCTCTTGCGCCGCTTGCTTCTCCTCGTCGTCCGAGTCAACATACACCGAGATGTCATAGTTGTCGTAGGTTCGTTTGCGTGGTGGTGGGGTCATCTCGTAATTGGCCGATTCGTTCAACTTGGACTTGAGTGAATTGGCAAGATTGAATGTGCCAGTGGTGGTAGTGGTGGCGGTGGTGCCCTTGCCAGGAGTGGTTGGTGGTGGTGCAGTAGGCATTACAAAAGTTCCATCATTGCCACCAATTGGTTGAGCTGATGGTTCAGGAACAGAAATAAAAGTCGAACTTGCTACCGCAACTGCGACTTCCGCCTTTGGGGTAGTAGTAACAGCGTGATTCAGTGGTTCAGGTGGAGCAGTAAATGTCTCATCAATCTTTCCATTGATGCCCGATGCCTTGGCAATGGGCGACATGATCGAAACGGAGACATCGTCCTGTTGGGCTGGAAAGAGCTGTTGAGGATAATGCTCGACATCCATGGGCTCGGGCGCAACTTCTACAAGCTTCAGATGCTTCTTGCGGCCAGCTTTTGATTTGGGCTTGCTCTTGTGCACTTTGGTAGCGGCCGCAACTTTGACACTCTTCGCCTTTAAACCAGAAGAACTTTGTGCCGCAATTGCGGCGGCTGCAGCCAACTTTGGATCGTTCGCCTTCTTCATTTCCTGTTCCAACTGCATCTGAGCCAACTTGACACGACGCTCAGCGTTGCGTGCCTCAGCCTTTGTCATGGCAGCAGTCGGCCCGGGCGGAACTGGCATCATCGAATGTCCAACATCCACAATACCGCGCAACTTGATCTCCTTCTCGTGGTAGATTGCTTTCTTGTTTTCGGCTATCTTTTCCATTCGCTTTTTGCGTTCACTCTTCATTGCATTGATACGCATTTCGAGGAGGGCTTTCTTGTTTTCTTCAGCCTTTTTGCGCTTGTCCTCTGACATAATCAGCTTCTCATTACAAGCCGATTCCAACTGCTGACGACGGACAGCAACCGCGAACGAGGATGGAGTTGATGGAAGGGCTGGCGATGCAGCACATGCACGGCGAGGCATTCGTTTTGGTGTCAAATTATGAGATGAACCTCGAGTGGAGGAAGTAACCAAAGTGGCGGCGGCGAGTCGACTCAGCGAACCAGCTTTCTTCAGACCTAGAGGTAGCAAACAAAGCATTAGTAGAAGTCAACCAATCAGTATCAACCAACAAACCAGACGAAGAAAGATCCACCAAATTCCGCATCGACGGAGTGACATTCAAATTCGAAGCACTCTGTGAGAGATTCTTGTTTATGGCCAATCCAGGAGTAGACTTGGGCACTGAAATGGATGAAGCAGCTACCACTTGGTCAGTTACCTTGCGACTGCGGCTACTCTTGAAAGCAGAAGCGGCAACAGTCGAACCATCACCACGCTGGCTCTTGGTGGCACTATTAGGGACAATAGTGTTGTTGGCCTGTCGAGTACGAGAACGTGTCTTCATCACCGTACCAGTTTGGTTCGATGTAGTCGATGATTCCATTATGATGGTGCCCTGAGTGTCCATAACGCTTTCCTCTGTAGCAATGAATAGCTTCTTGGTCGATGAAGCTGCTGCTTTCTTGTTCTTCTTTGGAGCGGTAGATTTAGTCGTAGACTGGACTGTCGTGTCTAAAGAAATGAGAAATTAGAAAGAACATTTAGTATGATCGTGGACCTCTCGAGTGCAATCACATACTCGGATCAATAGTCAGCTCGGTCATAAGATCGAGTGCATCCTGCAGTCCTTCAATCTCTTCCGCGATCGCATCCGGACTGATCGAGTCATCGGTGGTCTGTACCTTCGATGAAGTACCACTGAACAGCGTCTTGCCACGAGTTGATCCATTCGAGTTGGAAGCAGTAGTTCGATCGCCTGAGTTCCGTTTCGAACGTGAAATGATCACCTTGTTCACTGATGAAGATTTTGGCACTGGCCGCTTACGAGAACGGGTCTTCGATGGTGTAGCGTGGACTGCTGCATTTGTCTCAGTGCTGTGCAAAAGGATGAGAGTGATTAAGACCTTTCCGTACGTGTACAAAGCAAATTACATTTGATCTGCCATCAGTTAGGTGAGCAGCGCCCGGATCGAGGCATTGTACTTGTCCTTGATGGTGCGCACCCGATCGTGCAGTGGCCGATAGATCTGATCCACTGCCTTACACTGGCCAATGTCCACATAGTAGTACTGGGCGTCTTCGCGCACCTTCACATAATTGTCTACGTCTTTGGGCAGAAAGGCAGCCAAATTGCGGATCACCTCATCGGATGGCAGTGGTGGTGATGGTGCCGATGGAGCGGCGGCCGCCGCCGCCTGCTCATCTCGGACCACCGATAGTGGGTTTATGTCATCCGTATTGCCCATGTTAAACGTTATGTTGAGTAGTATGGTAGGGAACGATTAAACAAGTTTAGTTCTATAACAGGGAGAGAGTGGAAATGAGAATATAGCGAATGCGTGATGATCGGTCCATTATTAAGTGACCGTTCTTTAATTGGTCAGACTAGGGTGTTGGACACAGTCTTTGACTTCAGGCGCTGTCTCCTTCAGAATGCAGACTAGACAATAAGGGGACACCATCGAGGAAGTGAGCGACAAGGCCCGAGAAATGAAGGTGATAACAGAAATCAACTTACCACTTGCAATAGAAGGTGTGTGTAGCGCTTCAAACCAGTGACCGGAACACCTGCTAGATGAGGCACTGCACGGACTTAGACGTGATACTATAGAAATGAAGTCACAAAGCAAAATTAAAGTCGTGGAAACAGCCAAACGAGGACAAAAGTCTTCAGGCAGAAGTAGCCACAGAGGAACACAAAGCCGACAGACGGGCAGTGGACGGCTCTGTGTGCTTTGCGAGGGAAAATCTCTAAACTCAACGGTTTTTGGGCAATCACAAGAGCCACTTTACAATATTTGGACGGTACAGCCCACTACTGCCTTATGCTAAGCATGTAAATACATTATAAACTTGTTTTGAATGGTACGTTTGGGGGTTAGTCTGACCACTAATAAATTTTTCTGAATACTTTGATTAAACTATTCAAATGCCAGTGCACCTAACAGGCATGGACAATTATCGAAATTTTTGTTTAGTTTTTAATTGTGTTAATTAAAATTCAAATTTTTGGTAAATAATAAACCACAAAACAATGTTTTTTAATTATTTTACATTTTGTTGTCCATTTTTAAATAAGTAACTTTGAAATAAGATGATTTGTGTGTACGATGGTCTAATCCATCAAGCCTAAGATCGAAGCGGCAGCTGTTGACGGCCAATCAAATTAAATCAATTTTACATTCAATGCTGCGATGATCCGAATGCGTTGGACGCGAATCAACGAACTATCCCAGTGCTTTATGAACAATGAATTCACTTATGGCCAAGAAGGTCAACACAGAACTGCAATTAGACAATAGCGTCCATCGTGCAAATTATTGCCGGCAACAACGAGCACAGGCAACCAAACTGAGGATTTGATAGGCTTGAGAAGGGACAATAAATAAATGTAAGTGTGGCTTTTTCTTGTTTTTATCTAATTGAGCCAAACTTGTGTTGCAGAGTATTGTCTACACCTAATTCACCAAACAAGACCAAGGGTTCCAATTACATACGATTTGTACAATATTGGCGCCCGTTCAAAAGTAGCCTTCCAACAACTTGTCTCTTCGACTACAACTGAAGCTGCTGCTCAGTCGAACAACACACACATACACGACTTGCTTTCTTGATGGCCTGATCCAGTGAATGTCTTTGTGGTGAATCTACTGACGGCTCAAAGTCTAGCCCTATACTCCTCATAGATCCACTCACTCTAAGCACACATGTAAGCCTATGATATTGATTGCAGTCGTCGTTTCAGCCATAGAAGACAAACTGACTCTCCATTTCATTTCATCAATAGCTAAGCCCGAATCAGTGACAGTTGTTGCACGAGCTGGCAGACCAAGCAACGACCAGGTCAAGTACAATGTGACAGCACGCAACCTGGCCATTCCGTCACCTACGTGCCGGTGCTGATGGCGATGGACAGAGACGATTCTCAATGGAACAGGTCAATCAGTGCTCAGCAAGAGAGTGAGACGGTGAGGTGAGATGGCTAGTCAGTCGCCAAAGGGCCAATTCTGGTGGCGAATGGCCGAGGTGGCTTTCCTTTGAAGTGGTCAATCGATGCTCGGCAATGGAGTGTGATGGTCAGTCCGTCGCTGTGACTGTGGTAAATGGTGATAACACTGCTAATTAGTCATTGACCAAAGAGACTGAGGAGCCGCCAGTGGCATGTCTATCCAAGCGCCAAATCTAGGCAATTCCCAACAGTCAGCCTTGTGCATCAGTATTAGTGTGAGTGTATGTGCTGTGGTGTTATCCTCAAGGTGGATGTTCATTAGTCAGCACATTGCACAGAGAACTGCCATTCAATACTGCAGCCAGTCGGAGAGGGTCGAGGCGAACAGGATGCAGAGTGTGCTTTGCTGCTGCTGTTGATGGTAATAGTGCACGGTAATCGAGCCACTGGCGTTCTCTGTCTCGATGTGTTTCTGTGTCACTAATCAGACAAGCCAACACAACATTTGACAGTTGTGTGTGTGTAGTGTTATGTGTGTTAGAGCTGTGAGTGGCGAGTTGTCTCCTCCGTTCATTCATCGATTCAAACGATTAGCAAATGCAAGTATGATGCCATCCATTTGATGCCGCATAGTTTGCGTCTGCCACCGAGTGTTATTGCTTCAATGGCCAATGGTCCTTTGACAGAAAGCAGTGTCCTTTGTAGCTCGAGCTGGCCGACCAAGAACACAACCAGGCCAATCAAAAGCTAATATGCAGTGACACGAGCATTGACAAGAGCTGTTGTAGTCCGTTCCGAATTCGGTGCTCTGTGTGCCATCGACCAGATCACTAACCGCTCAAATCGAGAAGCATTATGCCACCGATGATATCACCACTGAGACCGACGAAGACACTGTCAGCACTGATGGTATGGCATGTTCTTCTAGTGAGTTGGTCAAACTTGAAGGTGCGGAACTGCTGAAGAAGAACAATTAGGCACCGTGTGTCGGTGACAAGTGAATGTCCCGGATTGTGGGTCGAGCAGAGAACGCCACTCGGCATCATACACCACCGTTCACATACTTCACCATGGCCAGTGTCACCATGTGCACAAGTGTTAGTGTGAGTGCATCTCAAGCTGTAGAAGAACGCAAAGCCACCATGCGCACTCTGCCGTGCAACAATGCTGAGCTGTGCCGTGCGGTGTTGGCCAATTTTGACATTTCACAACAAAAGCCCAACTCGATTGCCGCTCAGATAATTCAACAACAATCCGCCGCTGCCCCAGCCGCAGCCCATTGAGCAACGAACACAGCAACATCATCGACAACGACACTTTTCAAAGGCATAAAGTCAGTCATATCAGCTACATACTCAACATGCACCACAACATCACCAAAACCAACAGCAACATTACCAACACCAGTCCCAACACGTTCATCATCAATAACACTACCAACAACAGCACACCACCAACACCAACAGCAGCAGCAGCACCAAGCCCGGAAGCGTGTCCTCAACCCGGGCAACATTGTCCAAATGGATCTGCTCATCTCGAACACTCAAAACCTGGACACCTCCAAGTTGCGCTAACAATTCCGCTCACTGTTTGAACAGGAGCACTACGATCCGGACAATCTCTCGACGGTGGTGCCCAATCAAAGTGAGATTGCTTTCATTGCCATCTCGGACAAGATGATCCAATTCAATACGGACGGAAGTCTACGACAGA
>JAKIJQ010000021.1:2510000-2532500 GCA_023373905.1 Rhizoglyphus robini
TCGAGGCAGCTAGTCGTTCTGACTCTGCCAATGCTGCTTCTGCATCGTCTAAATCAGGCCGAGCATACGATGACAATGATGACGACGACGGGGAGACCTCTTCGGAGGAACGCTCTGAATCGGGCGAAGATGCTCAATCTGGCGAATCTGCTATTTCCGGCGAATCTGGCGAATCTGGAGAGGAAGAAGAGGAATCCGGCGAAGAAGGCGAACCCGGCCGATCTGGCGAATCTGGGGAGGAAGAAGAGGATTCCGGCGAAGATGGCGAATCCGGAGAAGATGGCGAACCCGGCGGATCTGGCAGACCCGGCCAACCTAGCAAGGCCGGCGGACCGAGCAAAGCAGGCGGACCCAGCAAGACCAGCGGGATCAAGGGAACTGAGAAGAACCTCAAATCCGGTGAGTCTGATGAGTCCGATGATGACACTCCGCAGGAGAAAGAGGACGAGGTGGAGGAGATTTTGAGTCGAGGATGGATTGAAGGCCGAATTAAGTTCCGTGTCAAGTGGAAGGGCTATTCTCTTGCTGAGACAACCTGGGAGCCGCTTGACAATCTGAGCAATGCCCGGGAGCTGGTCGAAGAGTTCGAGACGAAGCGAAAGGCTGTGGAGGCAGCCGCAAAAGCCAAGAAGATGGCTAGCCAGAAGCCTGTCAGCAAGAAGCCAAAGAGCCAGCCGAGCACTTCGAGCGGATCGTCTAGCAAGATCCCTAACAATGACCGCAAGTTCGCGCTTAGTGGCGTCAACATGGTGGTTCCTAACCATGGATCGTGGATTCTCCAGTACGGCGACTCGACCCTGGTGCCGGTGAGCCAGGGGAAGGTGATGTCTTTTCCCGCTAAGGAGAAGGCCATTTGTGCCGACCATTTGAAAGCTTTCATTGCCGAGCAGGAGGCCGAATTGACTCAGGCTAAAGTGATGCGCGCTGAGTTGCTCAAAGAGTGAGCCTCAATGTCTCAATGGATGAGCCTGTGCATGTCTTACCCTGGACGCAGCATCGCACACACCAACACCAACACATTACACACAAACACACAAGACAACCTTATTCTCTTTATGTCTTATCATTTTTTGTCAATTCCACAACCAAACCAAACACAACTCTATTCTCAAACGCCAGCAGAATGCAACCTCACTCTGTGGATGTGTCTCATCGTCACTGTCTGTGACTGTTTGCACTGTTGATGCATTTTGATTTACATTTATTTTCTTTTACTGTCTCTCATACACTTATTGCTGTATTTTTTACTTTTATTTTGATTATTCGACAAAACAAAACAATAAAATGATCAATTTTTGTTCAATTTGACTGTGTACTGCTTCTTCTTATCGATCTCACTAGTCACTCGAGTGGAGTGTGTTCAGTTTGATGGCGACCGTGTGCAGGCATGTTCGCTTTCCTAGGTCATGCGAGTGTCACTCGAGATTGGTTAGATGAGCTCGGGACAATCGTCAACCATCGTCTGTGTGTGCATGGGTAAGGTCAATCAGTAATCTGGGTCTGGTGGGCACCGATACGTCGAACCATACTGTACTGTTGCGAGTGTTGGTTAGTGGTTGTCAGTGGAATGGTTGGCTTTGGAGTGGCCTTTCGTGTGTGTTCACTAGTTTCGGGTGGCGCCTCGTGTCAATAGTCACCACCATTTGTCTCGCAGTCATTCACATCGGGTAATGTCTTACAATTAGCAACTACTGATGGTCAACGATATGTCCAACTGTAGGTTACTATTCCTGTGTTGTTGTTTTGTGGAGTAAGGATAGTAGGATTGCGGTTTACTTTAGATAACATTCGAGTGATGCACTCTGTTTCGGATTATGAACTCCGCACAATAGTGACCTTCTTTGATGTCATCGGATAAGGTCTTACAATCAGACACAACTGTCTGGTGGTAAACGATATATCGAATTATATGTCACAATTGGGAGTGTTGTCTAGGTTAGGTCTCCCTCTCTCTCTCTCTCTCTCTCTAGTGCCTAGAGATGGATGGCTCAAATCCGGGCACACACAGACTGGCCAAGTGACACTGCCAGATCGATGCTTGTCACTGTGGTTAGTGTGCTTCAGTGTGTGTGCCACTCTGAGTGAAGTGCAGTGTCCAGTTTGCCTGGTTCGTTAGTTCTACTCAATCGAGAAATGATAAATGATGACCAACCATGGGATGGGGAGTGAGTGAGTGAGTGTACCACCAAAGGCAACACAGTAATTGGGTACCGTACCAGGAGTGGACATGTCCAACGGGACTCAAAACAGACAAACAACAAGCCAAGCCAAAAGTAACATTCACACAGACACAGTCAGACAGACACTCAATCAAGTCTAATTTGAATGTGTCTCGAGTGGAAAGATGAGATGGGCCACTCTCAAGCCACATACCTGTCCCAAGTGGTAATGGTCACCGGACACACAACACCAACACAATGCCAGAACATGATGCTAAACACATCAATTATTCGATGGTGGGCACTATGTTCTCGCCTATTCGTCCACTGTTTCTGTTCACTGGACTATGAATTCTATCACTACTCGGACACAATTTGAAACAGTGTGTGTGTGTGTGTGTGTGTGTGTGTGTGTGTGTGTGTGTGTGTGTGTGTGTGTGTGTGTGTGTGTGTGTGTGTGTGTGTGTGTGTGTGTGTGTGTGTGTGTGTGTGTGTGTGTGTGTGTGTGTGTGTGTGTGTGTGTGTGTGTGTGTGTGTGTGTGTCACATCAAATGTGTGTTCATTTTTTGTCAGGCTTTCCGAACAGACACCGACGGCTTCTGTTCAAGTAATAGCTCACTACGGCGCATAGAATTCGACTCTGCACTGTTCGACCGCACACTATCGAGTCGAGAAGCTGCAGAACTAGTTGATCATCATCATCATCATCGACATTAAATTCGCAAATATTCGAAAAGCATACACAGACTCGGCGCTACTTTTTTTGCACACTCAAATGTGGCATTCAACTTGTTGGCGCCCTAAATGACACAAAGATACCCAACAGAACAGAGCCAAGTCTAGTAAAGTGCTGCCCTGCTTTGAAGCCCATAGTCAAGTGTAATCTCGTTCTTTAATATATTTGATGCATTACTCGGTTGATTCGACCAATTTGAAATTCATAGACAAAAGGTGGCGTGACCATTTCAATCTTAAATAGATCAAATGCCAACCACGTACGTCGCAACTGAGCAGAAAAAGAAGAAGAAATTAAATGTAAGTGCGTCGTTACTGGGAAACGGCGAAAGGCCAATTCGAATTGGCATTGAGGCGAAAACCAGACAGACACTGTACTGTGTCGATCGATCGCGCGAAGGAAGCCAGACAGGCAGTGGAGAGAGTAGTGGACGCAATTGGACGACGGCCACGTCCGCAGAGTTATTGAACTCTTTTTATATTATTTGCCAGTAGCATCACCGCAACTACTCTCTCCATCGACTGATGGCGAATTATTATTATTATTATTAAGAGTGCCATCAGTCTATGGAGAGAGTGAGTGAGAGAGAGAGAGAGAGAGAGAGAGAGAGAGAGAGAGAGAGAGAGAGAGAGAGAGAGAGAGAGAGAGAGAGAGAGATGTTGCCCCCATTGTTTTCCGAACGAGTCTCTTAGGAGAGTGAATATGAGGCTTGCCAGCAGTGGATCTATTATTGGTCGGTGGATCGGTCGGTGAGCGCGCTCGGTGAGTGCCACGTTGGCAGTGGCCAACTGGCTCACCGAATTAGCACAGCTCAATAATAAAGTGAATGGCAAAGTTTACTGTGTAAGGGCAACCGTTCACTGTGCACTCGAATCATCCGATTTCTATGCGTTTGTACACAGGGTAGTCGGCCAAAAAAGTTTAGGCGTCAAAAGCAAGAGAGAGAGAGAGAGAGAGAGAGAGAGAGAGAGAGAGAGAGAGAGAGAGAGAGAGAGAGAGAGAGAGAGAGAGAGAGAGAGAGAGAGAGAGAGAGAGTGTTTGCATTGAGCCGAGACACCCTGCATTTGCTCCCATTTGGCCGATCAGGGAGACAGTGCATACAACACACACGACAGTGCCATGTCCAATTGGTTGTGTAACCAGTGCGCGCGCCTGAGTTACGAGTTGCTTTTGTTGTTGTTGTTGCGTGCCGCAGAGTACTACTGTCCACAGTGCACAGCCAACGCCCTTGTAATACCAAGAATATGATGCGTCCAAATGGTGCACTGGCTGCTGCCTGGCCTTTTAGATGAGTTGGCGTGCACTCGAGGGGAGAGTATGCAGATGAAGGCACAAGCACATAAATCGTAAATAATAATGTCTTTTACTGCTGCTGCTGTTCTGCTCTAACTGCCGCTCTCACCATTAACCCTCCAGTTGGTTTGGTTGCATACGTTCGAAAGGAGAGAGAGACGGCAAATAAAGCCAATTTGAATGTATGCGGAGTGCACTTTGCACTAGGGAGAGCATCCATACTCTCAGAAACTCATAATCCTCTTACACTCGCACTTCCATTTGTGCGGGCACCTCACTAATGTGCACTGACGGGACCGCGTTTCGGGGACAAGTTGGCCTGCCTGTCTCCATCTGCCATCATTACTGTAAAGGGCTTATGTTAGGTTGTGTTAGTGCATTAAAAGCACCAATTAGTCGAGTGGGTGCACAGTGTGCACTGTCCTAATTGGCACTGCACACTCGACGGTATATGCTGCGCACGGCATACGAACACGACTGCACTGTGGACTAAATTGGATGGCAAGTAAGCTTGCACAACTGCAAAGTTTCCCGCACCAATCCGAACTCTGAGGCCATACAGCTTCACATCTCTGCTTTCCGATCTGAATGGGATGCACACACAAACTTTGGCGTCCGTTTGAAATATGATGAGAAACGTATATGCATCACTGTGTGTGTGTGTATGTGTGCTACAGTGAAGTCACCCTGTATTAATTCTCAATGGCGCCCATAGTCAAACTTCGCCGTACAACCGATCGCACCCGATGGCCAATAACTTTTAAACGGCTAAACGGACCGAAAAACTATAAATACATAAATTGTTCTTCACAATGTAGGCTTTCCATTAATCTGGCACTTAACACTATTAGTATGGTTTAGTAAAACAATTTGATTTGCTGCAATCGACGAGGAGCAGTCGAAGCCTTAACTCTGTATGAGGTGCTCGACGAGCTGGGCATCTCGCTGGTTGTGGGCATTGGCGACGGTGCTGGAGCCAACATTTTGGCTCGCTAGGGCATCTCCTATCACTATCCTATCGTGTGCTCGGCTTGGTTCTGATCATTCTGGTTTCGGCCGGTGTTGGCTTCCTTGAGTCCATTAAGGTCCAGCAAACCGAGCACACAAACACTAACACACACAGTCACACTGTCGATGATGACGAATCAATGGCAATGGTCAAGTAGAGTTGACACTTGGCAACCTACAACGGTCAAAGGTACTTTCCGTTCAAACGGATGCTGATTAAGTTTGGTCAACATTGCTACTAAATGACCCAGTTGGATTTGAGTTGAATTACCCGGTCCCTCTAGTGAGAGTCCAGTGTTCAAAGTTTGACTAACACAAATAGAAGACGAACGTTCATACCTTTGACCTAGTGATCGTCATTTGTGTGTGAACGTTTGTTCAATTAGTTAGTAAACAGTTCAATGCACCGACTGATTGTGCCACTTGACTTTTACTTATCGAACACACGATGAAGTATCAGTGCTCTCTTCACACTGCGCACTTTGCTCGGTGTGTGTGCGACATTGAAATGGCTTAGTGACAGTTCGATTACTGTTTGTGTGTGTGAGCATAGTCGACTAATTGACTTAGCAACTTGTCAATGAGTTATGTGCTGCTGCTGCTGTTGTGTGCAGTAGTGATGAACTGCTGTTTGTGCGTGTGAGAGAGAGAGAGCCTCCAACACCCTCTCCGTGATGCGTTGACACTGCCCGATCACCATAACCATCACAACCACAGCCCGAACAGCACCAGCACACACGGACACGAGCCACGATCACCACGTTGTGTTGTCGTCTTGTCTTGTCCAACCAATTTTGTGTGCCAATTATGCCGAACTCAGTTCGATCGAGCACTTTCTTACCAACCAACTACTCGCCATTGCCATTCACTTCTCTGTTGATTGCATCATCATCATTCTGTTCCTTTATACTGATTTTGTCTGTTTCTTCTTGTTTTATCAGATTGTGTGTCTTTAACTCTGAACTAACCACCACCACCACCACCAGCACCAACACCCAGAATGAATGACGCCGTCGTGTCTAGCATTATTCACAGTATGAACCGCACTGGCATCAAGCCCGACTACACCGACCAAGTGCTGGACCACTTGATGTATCCGCTGCCCACTGATGGGCAACTGGCCGAGTATCGTCGTTCGGCCTCCTTTGACTGGCATGCCATGAAACTGGTGATGGAGACTGAAAAAGTGGTTCGCTTCAAGAACAAGATTTTCCGTACCCTCGAGGGCGACCCCATCTTTGCACACACACCCGACCAGGAGTTGACCCGTGAACAGAAGCGTGATATTACTTTTAAGCGCTTCAAGCGGCTGATGGAGTACGATCTACTGCCCGATGATGAGTTCATCTCGAATCCACTGCTTGTTAAGAAGTGGCTCCCTCTCTGTATGACCATTGGTCATATTGTGTTTAGTCATGGTGAAGTCACTATGTCTGCAGTCACTCAGTGTGAACATAGCCGACCTCCACTGCCTTTATAAGCACGTGTTGCTGAAGTGCTCTATCATCGTATGCCTAGTATGTGTACTGATCGGTTGCCTCTTGTGATCTGTGCTTACGCACCTCTTCGTCTACTTTCTAGATTGTGATCTCTCTCTCCGTTGGTCTCTCTACAATTCTATTCGTTGGTACCTCGTTCTGGTCATCCTCTGGTGGAACTATTGGTGGCTGGTACTCTCGAATAAGAATTGGTGACTCTCGCTCCCAAGCATTTCTTACTGCCTAATTGTGTTGGCCTTATTTATTATTCAAATAAACTGCTTTTAACTAACACTGCTCACCCAGACACTGTACTCGGCGCTGGGCCGTACGACTGGTCACTGTCGGCCATGAAATTTCTCTTTTCAGTTTGTGACTGTTACTCTGCGTGGCGCTGGCTCGAGCCGCCACTAGGACGTGCTGGACGATCTGCTCAACTTTGATGCTCTCGGCTGCTTTCCCTTTACCGAACAGGTACATGGATCGAACACCAAGGCGATGGGCACTCAGGCGGACTTTGATGTGTCCACGAATGAATTTGTGCTCAACACACCAAACTTTGAGTTGGCGAAAGTGTAGTCAGGCAATATGGGACAGAGTGCCACACACGCTGTGTGCTTTGCTCAGCTGTACGTCAGTGGCAAGAACCACTGGCTCAATCCGTTCATTGTGCCTATTCGTGATTCGAAGACGCTGCTACCCTTCCCGGGCATTGCTGTGGGCGACATGGGACCCAAGATTGGCTATAACGGACTCGACAATTGCTTCCTTCTCTTTAAGGACTATCGGTTTGTATCTAAATGCCTTCACTAAATCTGACTAAACTTTTTTTGTTTTGTAATATCCCGAAAGGGTTCCTCATGAACCGAACTGGCGATGTGAACGCTGAGGGTGATTATATTTCTCAAATCAATGACCGAAAGAAGAAAGTGGGCGTCACTCTGGGCACCCTCTCGATATGCCGAGCTGGCATCATTTCGGTGGCTGTGGCCAACATGCAGAAGGCCATCACCATTGGCATTCGTTACTCGGCAGCGCGTCCACAGTTTGGTCCGTCCGCATCGAAAGTGAATGGCCCGTGATTGAGTACCAAATGCAGCAGTGGCGTCTCTTTCCCTACCTTGCTGCGACCTATTTGATCGACATCTCACAGTCCTTCCTTCGTGATTTCCTCAACTTTCATGTGGCCGTCCTGTTTGACACTAGTTCACCGTCGCTGTTCGTGTTGGGACAGGAGATTCACGCTATTGCCTGTGCTGCTAAGCCCATTTCTGGTTGGTTGTGTCGTGATGCAATTCAAGAGTGCCGTGAGGCATGCGGTGGTCACGGCTTCTTTAAGGCTTCCGGACTGGGCGATCTCCGAAATGATCACGACGCGAACAACACCTACGAGGGCGACAACAATGTGCTACAGATGCAGACGAGCAATTATCTGGTGAAGCAGTTTCAGGATGCGAAGGAGGCGCGCAAGAATGGCGCTCGCAGTGACAGTGGCTTTGAGGATGACCAGCTACATGATGGCGTGATTTGGTCACAGTTCAATTCGTTTGATCTACTCAACGACGCGGAGGAGAACTTGAAACTGCGCTTTGGTGGTAAGACTGTGGACGACGTGCTCAATCTGGATTTTGTACTCGATGCCTATCGCTTCATTGTGTCGTATTTGATGTTTCTTTCTCGACTAGACAAACTCGACGCCGAACTGAAGGCCACCAATAAGGACCTTTTCGTTGCTCGGGCTAACTCACAGGTAAGCACATTTATCGTTTGATATGTTTTGACATGTAATGTATTCGAATGTATCCAAAAAGTCTAATAAATCAACATCATCTTGTTGTCTATGTTTCGCTTTCTTGTTTTGTTAATTGGCACAAATCGACAGGTCCGCCTCGCACATGTGTGCGTCCGCGATGAACATGTTACCATCACCACAGATGCATAACTAGAAAAAGAAGATGAGAGCACTTATCAATCGAGTTGTCTCTAGTTAGTCTATCTCTTACCTGATAAGAAATTGGCTCGACCTTATTTTTCTTCTTGTCGGTTTGTTGTTGGTCTTGGTTATGGTATCGATTGCGTTGATGCATCAGCTGATGATGATGGTGGTACTGCTTGAAGTGAGTCATCTGCACCTTGGCACTGTCCAGCACTAGCGTGCCATTCCGGGTCGAGTGCAGTACCACGCCCGAGTGGCCACTGGCCCGAACCTGGCCATTGATTGCCTCAACATCGATCGCTTTCTCAGAGATGAGCTTCAACTGTTCGTTAAGTGATTCGATTCTGTGTGGACAATGTTAACAACAACACAAATTAGACAAGTTGCGAGAGAGAGAGAGAGAGAGAGAGAGAGAGAGAGAGAGAGAGAGAGAGAGAGGGCGAGAGCGAGAGGGCGAGAGGGCGAGAGAGTGGGCGAGAGGGTGAGAAAACGAAGGAGAAAAAGAGTGAGAGAGAGATAGAGAGAGAGAGAGAGAGAGAGAGAGAGAGAGAGAGAGAGATTACCTGAGATCGTGAATCGAATTGGCCTGCACTGAACTGCTGTTCAGTTGTTGAGTGATTATCAGACCACCAGCGGACGATATCAACTGACTGACCTGGTCGTCGAGCATCAACTGACTGGCAGTGAGTTGCATTACTTGACAATGTGACTGTGCGCCGTGATGTGCCGAGTGCACAAACAAGTTCGATGTCTTCAGTTCAATGTGATCATCTGCGAGTATGATCGATTCCTCCAGTCCGCTGATTGGATCATTGACAATGATTCATTGTGGACGAGTAGGATTCGACTGTTCTCGCCTTCTGGCGATTCAATGTGCAACTGTCCACTAGAGACACTTCTGACAGAATTCGAGTAGAGCATGCCCATTGCACTCAACACACCATCCACTTGGACTTAGGCCCGCTCGTGTGCATTGAATTGATGTTGACTTACCACCGAGAGTTGATGTGCCGTCTATTATTTGAGATGACAAACAAATGTGGACAAACATGCGAGTGGCCAAACTTACCTGGTGCAGCCTCAACGAAGTGACAATCCAAACAAACAGGACCAGGTTGAGTACAGTTGTAGGTTGTAGTATGAGGAAGATTAGTGTGGCAGTGAGACAAGGGACAAGATTGTAACGACCAAACGGTAGGGACACTTGAGATGAACAGTTGTCCATTCAGTTGGTCCATGATCGCTACGAATTGGACAGACCGCCAGGAGACCGTAAGAGAAGACGCCAGCGTTAACTACCGAATCAATCTTCACTGGTTCAAGTGGAATCTGCTCGCTTGGAGGAAGATTGAATTGATTATTGAAGCTATCTACTGGCCCGTGCTGAGGTTGTAGAGCTGGTTGTGATGGTTACATCACTGGGGTGGGAGGTGGGAGGACTTGGTGTGACGAGTCATCACATCTTATTGAATGTATGCTAATTCAAGGTAATCACCACGTAATGTATGTGTTAAACATTTTTTGTGCTACCCCAATTAATCAAATTCTAATTCAAATTTAGTCTACAATGTGTGACTTTGAATAGTGAGCAGGCTTGCAATGGAATTGCAGTTTGGTTGAATTAGTTAACCCCCGCTCTCTCTCTCTCTCTCTCTCTCTCTCTCTCTCTCTCCCTCTCTCACTCACCCAGTTTCTTGAATGCTCAAAGAATGCACGACTCCAGCAAAAAGACCGATTAATAACCTTTCAGGCCAACTGTCATTGCCTTGGATCACACCAACTTGCACAACGCTAATTGTCCACTAATGTCGAAACTAGTTGGCTATCCAATTCATATGAACCAAGAAGACTTCACCATAGAATGTCTGTGGGCATTATGACTGGACCTATTGGCCACATTAAGAGTTTGAAGAGGACAATTGCCAACAACATTAGTGTTAGTGTACACTAGCACGGTACAGTCACAGCAGCATTCCAATCGGCTCAGTTGGTCTCACTGCTCAAAGTGGTCACTACTGCAACAAATTAAGATCATCACGCTAGGTCTGCCTTTGTCAAACTCTTATATTGATCCCTTGCAATCAGTTAATGATCTGTCATGCTGCGGCTGTCCCTAATGCTCAATCGGGCCATCTGCTGTGTGCTCAGTAACACTTTGTGAATGTGCCCGAAGCGGGTGACTGACTGGGTGCGGCTGTTGCCGTAATGGCATTCTTGTGTGACTTGATTGTGTCACTGTGAGCCACATGGTTTGATTGGCGACAGTCGTCACTCGTCGAGTCGATCGTAACAGTCGAGGTGAACATGTTCACTGAACACTGAGCCGAGTGTGAGAGTGGCTCGTTAGTCACACTATGGGGCCATACTTTAATTGCTTTATTGTTTGCACGCAAATGAGTTTGACTAAGCTCACATGGCAATGGCTCGTTCTGCCGAGGGTTTGTTCTTCTGCTCGACCAGAGAATGGTTAACTAACGAGCCATTGCAAATGTTTTCAGTCGACTGAACAGCGACAATTGTTTAAGAAGAAGACGAATTACGATAACGATCGAACAGGGCACTGTAATCTCACTGGCGCGGACATGTGCCCGGCAGAAAGTGATACCCACTGTGACGATCGTAAAGGCATGTCCAGCAGACCTGACCAGCACTAATCTGCTCATATGGCCACAATGTACACGGGACGTAGCCTCACTTAACGATCACAAACATAATGGAATGCTTAAGGCTTAATGAAAATGCAGGGTAATCAGTGCATGCATGTATGCATTGCATTGCATTTTTCGCGAACAAAAAATTGTAATTATACGCGAAAAAAATACGAAATAGGATTTGCAAAAGGCACTCAATCAATCTGACCAATAATACATTAATTAATTGGGCTAATTGACAAACACAAACATCCATTCGCTGGCTTGATCCTCTTGTCAACTTGCAGAGAGGCCGAAGTGACACACACGAGTGTAATGACATGAAATGATGATCAAATATGAGAAGGAGAGTTAGTGGGAGGTGGCACAAGACAACCAGATTACTTGTTGGTGGTGGCGTCAGGCCCGAGAGATGGACTTTCTCTCTCTCTCTCTCTCTCTCTCTCTCTCTCTCTCTCTCTCTCTCTCTCCCTCTCTCCCTCTCTCCCTCTCTCTCTCTCTCTCTCTCTCTCTCTCTCTCTCTCTCTCTCTCTCTCTCTTTCGTGCCTGGCTGTCTGGCAGAAAGATGACCGCACGGTTTAGTCACACACAATTTATGAGTGTAATGTGTTGGGGCATCGTATCAAGATGATATGACCTGTTCGTGGCATTTCACTTTCTTCACTTCAACTGCCACCACGTATGAACAGTAAATCTGGCAATCTACGAATTCAAAGGAAAAAGAGTGAGCATGGGAAGGGTGGATCAAAGATTAAAACCGACATATACAAAGGCAAAGGAGTACTAATTTGTCACTGAGAAGATAAAAATGGTAATTGAATGTATGTGGTCATTGGTCAAGTACCACTGGTGCAGTGGCACTGCACTGGTATGATCAAAAGAACATGATCTGGTAGTACTCTCGCGGTTACTGTGTTCATTTGGCCTATTGACCAATCAATTAGCATAATTGTTCAATGATGTTTCAGTGATGATCCATTAATTTGCGACTTCTAATAACTGACTAGTGAAGTTGCTTTGTGGTTGACACGATACATGTGACAGGCTTGATTTTGCTTACAAGCACTCAGTTAGGGAGTCTCGGCCAGAGTTTGCCTTTGTGTGGCTGTAGTGTTGTGCTGTCTGTGAGCGGCTTGTCTCGCTCCACTCCAATCGAGTGCGAATAAGTGCACCGTGAGTGTGTGTGTGTGCACGAGTGGCGTTACAACGAACGCGCTTGAACCGTTCAATTGCGTTCGTTTAGTTTTGAGGCTTACCCACTCGGCAATTAATTGACACTGGTCTTCTGTCGCTCTCGCAGCTGTTTGTGTTTGTTCACTAATTTGATGTGTGCATTCTGTTCACTTTTTGCAAAATAACATTATTCAGTGCAGTTAATCAAAGTTACCAGAAAGATAAACGGTGCAGCCAACTATTCGAGTGTACGAATGGAGTACAACGATGAAGCCAATCTACAGCCAAACTTGAGCAGGCTAAACTGACTGGCCTACATATTCAAACCAAATTTTGGCAACATCAATGCCAAATAGTCACACACACAAACATACACGGACGAGTATTGTCTCATCATGTACCCATTCACCTTGTCATTGTTTCATCAACATCATCATCACCACCAACATAATTTGTTGAAGTTTGATGATGTGTTCGAATGTGTATCTCCTTAGCGGCGAACCCGAGAGTTTAGTTTTGCTATCCAGCAAACCGAAACCACGAGACAGAACAAGTGAGGAGAACTATCACTGATCAGTGCTTCCAGATCAGTCTTGCTTGCCAAACAATTCTCGAAGACTAACGATACACAACACAATCGACACAACACATCATCACGTTGACCATCATTGCCGATGCCTTTGAGAATGTCGACATACACTTGATTGCTCATCGACTGCTCGGCATTATATTGAGCCGATGCCTGCTGCTGTCGCTAAGCAAAAGAGAAATGGGGAGAGGGAGAGAGGGAGAGAGAGAGACCAGGCTGTGCTCGACAACTTGGTGCTTGGATTAATTTCGCCGGTTGATTCAGGCACACACCCACACCTGTCGAAATAATAAACGATACGCCGAACACATAGACAAGCACTTACTGCTTGTGCTGGTAGTTTTTGTGGTGCTAAATAAAACTGACAACTCGATGAAACGATTTAATGAACCTCATTTATGAGTAAGTGTCTACTGGCCACATCTGTCCACCTAGCGGTCGAGCACAACGAGATGTGTCTCACTTAGTGAAAGCAGTAATCACAGTTGATTACATTCGGCTAGACTATTTGATGATTTCATTTGGTGTGCACAGTGGCCAATACGAGACTGCAGATTAAACAAAGTTGAGATCAGTGAGATGTGATGTGTGCGAGTGTGTGTACCATGTGCGGGCCGAGCAAAGAGTGCGGTGCACTCTCTGCATTGATACTGGCTTTCTGTCGTTCGAGATGGTGTCTGCTTGTGCATGCGTGGTGATGTGTTCAACTTGAGCACATTTGAATTTCAACTTGAGCAATTTGTGTTTCGTCAAAAAGTAAATAAATTGACGTGGGACACATGCAATTAAAGACAGCATTCAACGATCTGACGGTGACACACAGACAGTACACGATTACTTCGAAAAACAATGACAATAGTGAATTAAACGCAAAGTACAAAAGCGAACTAAAGAATTAGTTTGTCTTTGTTGAGCACTGGTTTGTGAACAAATCAAAAGAACCAATCTGGCCGGTAGGACCCATTACACGTTCCGTTGTTGCTGCTTGCAACTTGCCATAAGGCACAATCTGTTCTGTGCTGCTGGTCGTCAGTATTGCCACTTTGGTATGTCCCACAACAATGGCCCAGTAGAGCAGTGCCAATTGCATTGCTTACCGAGGCACCATTGCGGGTGATGTTATTGATCAGATTTTCTCGAATGATCAAGATGATCACCTGATAATTAAATAAAAATTTACCCACGTGTTTTTGTGCTTATCAACTTGAATGTTTCGTGTTGTATTTTAATGAAACACTGTGACAGCAATTGGCAAACACTAAAATTTGGTTAAATTGCAATGACCAAAAGGTGCGAGCACAGTCGAACACATACAGACAAAAAGTTCCTTCCACTCCAATTGAAATTCGAGCATTATGCGGACAAGTGTAACGTGTGTGTGTGTGTGTGTGTGTGTGTGTGTGTGTGTGTTGTGTGCACGAGTGGCGTTGTAACGAACACTTTTGAACTGTTCAATTGCGTTCGTTACAACGCCACTCGATTCGCCGAACACTCGAACAAGCATTCACTTGCCTGGTTTGTCTCTGTGCAGTGTTGATCGATTAATAATTGATGAGCATTGCTCGGACTATGTTGACTAGTGTAGTGCAGTGTGGACTAGTGTGGCAGTGAACTAACTGCACAATAACTGATCAGACTGAACACGATTAACATCTATTCGGCCTAGTGCCAAGTTGTAAGGATTTATTCTGCTAATTATTTATTTGGCACTAACTGGCTACAGAGGCACTCATCTCGGATAAAGTGTCCAGACTAGGTGATGGCGGTCAAGATTGGAGCACTTCAAGCTCACTCTGCTTGTTCTGTCTCATGATTGCATTCTGCCCGAATGCAAGACTTAACTCACATGCTCGTTTAGGCAAAAATCGAACACATTATCAAACAAACCAGGCGGTGGCCGAGTCACAAATGTCGAAATGTGCTTGAGTGTTAGCTCTGTCTTTTGTCTTTTTTAGGACAAGCGATCAGCCCGAGAAACAGAAAAAGCAGAAAACCAGGGTCAAGTGTCGATTCACTTTGTCGAGTTAGCGAACCAGCGAGTATACGATTGCCACCATGGCCGTGTATTGTATTTGATTTGTGTGATTTGTTCAAATTGAATGCACTAACAATTTGTTTCTATTTGGCACTTGTGTCTCACAGGTTACAAACACCCAAATGGCATGTAGACAAGCTCTGTGATGACGGTTATTGTGTTGGCAGCATTTCAAATTCATTCTGCTTGTTCCGTCTGGCTCGGTCGGACCGAGAACTAGACTTAACTATCAGACTCGCTCATACACAATCGAACACATTATCAAACATATGTGGCGATGGTGGTGGTGGTGATGGAACAATGAATGGCTCGGTTAATGTGAAGATGGTCAAACGATACTCGTGTGTGTCGTGTCTTTCACATGCTGGACCGAAAGCGAAAGATCATTCAATTTGTGGAGCATTCCCGCCGAAGTTGAAGTAACCAAGGTTGATCTATATTCATTTTGACTAGACTCAAAGATTGCTCCATTATTCCAACTTGTGATGAGTTGTTCTCAACTCTTACGATGACCATTCGGCCTGCGTGAAATGTACTCGGATGCATTTCCCAGTTTTGCTGTATCGATTTGTTCAATGAGTCTTCACTCGCCACCTCGGTGTCTTGTACGTGGTCAATTGTTTGATTCAAAATGTGTCATAACAACGGCAAGTATAATCACCAGCAAATTATCACAGAGGCAGACCGCGCATGAATGTTCATTTAGTGTATGCATAGTGGACAAGTCGAAACTGCCGAGTCAACAGTGTTGAGATCAGTGAGATGTGTGATGTGTGTGAACTGTCTCATGCGCGGGATCGGCAGCGCGCCCAATTGGCAACATGAATGTTGTCTGACACGATCGCCATTTATGAGTAATTGATCGATTTGGCCTGTAAGTATCCACTTTGATTGATATCGACTCTAATTGTTTTTTTTCCATAGAACAAACGTACAGCACAGTCATGCTTCAAACTTATCTTTTCACCATTTTCCAATGTGGAATTCAATTCAGCCACTGCAAACTACTTTAATCCAAACCAGAAACCAGATGCACCAAAACAATAGCATTATTACGCCATCAGCACAGCAATATCCTAGACACTCTTTCACGAACTTTGACCAACCACCTCATTATTGGCATTGTTCAACTTTTTCACCAGTTCATCGAGGTCGATTGCCTGATTCGAGATGGTTCAAAACCGCGCATAAAACAACCACCAATAAATATTTGTCGATAATGATCACATGAACTGGCATATTAACGTGTTTACAACATTGTTTAGTGATTGTTTAGCTTGACCTGGCCAATGGCACTTGGATCCATTTTGCCGTTTGGTTCAGGCGCAGGCACACACAGACAGTTCGCAATAATAAACGTTTAACTCGAACAAGCTGATTCATTTGGCCCGGTGTGTCTCTGCAGGGTTGATCTTGTGGGCCGACACGATTGCATTGAATGGATTCGGTTCTGTAACGTTGCTTCGTCATTTGGGGCTTTCCAGTTGCCTCTTGGATGACCTGTCGGTCCATACAGTTTGCTATTGTATTATAATTATCATTGCCATTCAAGTCATACTTGTCCGTCGGTTGCTGTCTGTCAGACTCGACTTGGCTAATCTTCTCTCTCTCTCTCTCTCCCTCTCTCCCTCTCTCTCTCACACTCTCTCTCTCTCTGTCGCCCTCTCTCTGTCGCCCTCTCTCTCTCTCTCTCTCCCTCTCGCCCTCTCGCCCTCTCGCCCTCTCGCCCTCTCGCCCTCTCGCCCTCTCTCTCTCACACTCTCTCTCTCTCTCTGTCGCCCTCTCTTTGTCGCCCCTCTCTCTCTCTCTCTCTCCCTCTCCCTCTCGCCCTCTCGCCCTCTCGCCCTCTCGCCCTCTCTCTCTCTCTCTCTTTTCGCCCTCTCTCCCTCTCACACTCGCCCTCTCTCTCTCTCTCTCTCTCTCGCCCTCTCTCTCTCTCTCTCTCTCGCCCTCTCTCTCTCTCTCGCCCTCTCGCCCTCTCACCCTCACGCCCTCTCTCTCTCTCACTCTCTCGCCCTCTCTCTCCCTCTCTCTCTCCCTCTCTCTCTCACACTCTCTCTCTGTCGCCCTCTCTCTGTCGCCTCTCTCTCTCTCTCTCTCTCTCTCTCTCGCCCTCTCGCCCTCTCGCCCTCTCTCTCTCCCTCTCTCTCTCTCTCTCTCTCTCTCTCTTACTCTCTCTAAGCAACGAACCAACCAATTGGTATCATGTATGCACTTTGTAGCTCTCACTGGCGACCACACTCTCTATCACTCTCAACGCGAAGAGTGAATGCCACACTGTTCAACATTTTGTTATCAATTAGCAGTGAACCCAAATTTGACAGAGTAGTGCAGACTGTCAAAGGCACTCTCCTGCCCAACCTCGTCTTAAGTCCGAGTACAAACAGCCCTGACACTGAAGGCATTCTGGTTGGCCTTATCTCTGTGGCAGTCTTAATCATTGCTCAAACCGAACTAGTGTGACGATGAACTAATAGCTGTCACCTAGCTTGATGTTCGATCACTGAGGCACAACGGCGGCGACATGACTTATCTTCTCTGGCGAGATAATTCTCTCTCGGAGTGCTATTGAGGAATTAATCATTGACTTACAATCAGTTATTATCAGTTATCAATTATATTCTACTTACTAGAGCATTGGTAGCACTTGTGCACTGACTCACTCGATTGTGTGACAGAGTCGGCCGAGTGCTAAGTTGTAATGATGTGTGCTGTGCATGTGTGAGTGAATGTTCACTTGCACGGGCTCGGCGCACGTTTTATTACACAGAGTTTCATACAAAAACGAGTGGTTGGGGAAGATAGTGAGTGTGACCGTGCATTGTGTTTGATTTGTGTGAATTGAACAGATTGAATGCACTAACATTTTGCTCCTATTTGGCACATGTGTCTAACAGGCCCAAATTGGATTGACCAGGCCCGGTGATGGCGGTCATAGTTGGGGAGCACTTCTAGTTCACTCTGCTTGTTTTGTCTGGTGATATCGGTAGGCAATAGAACAGGATTTAACTCTCAGGCCAGCTCATACACAGTCGAACACATCATCCAACATATGTGGCGATGGTGGTAGAGAGGGAACTCTAAAGAGCTCGGTGAATGGGAAGATGGGCACACTATACTCGTGTGTGTGTGTGAGTTGTCGTGTCTTCGACTATGTTGGACAGAACGCGCGTGCGATATCACTCAATTTGGTGTGCATTCCCGGTCAATTGTCCAAATGGATCTGCTCACCTCGGACGCTCAAAACCTGGACACCCCCAAATTGCGCAAACAATTCCGCTCACTGTTTGAACAGTAGTACTACGATCATCAGGACATTCCCCCGACGGTGGAGCCCAATCAAAGTGAGATTGCTTTCATTGACATCTCGGACAAGATGATCCAATTAAATCCGGACGGAAGTCTACGACAGAAGTTGATCATACGGGCGCACTCACTCGATGCCGCGGTCAAGCTGGTCACGCCACAGTGTCAGGCACTACTGCGAAGTCTGTTGGGCCCTGAAGTGCTTATGGCGGTGATTATATGACACAGTAGTGTTAGTACATTTTATCTAATTTTATACTATTTATCGTTTGATATGTTTTGACATGTAATGTATTCGAATGTATCCAAAAAAAAGTCTAATAAATCAACATCATCTTGTTGTCTATGTTTCGCTTTCTTGTTTTGTTAATTGGCACAAATCGACATGTCCGCCTCGCACATGTGTGCGTCCGCGATGAGCATGTTACCATCACCACAGATGCATAACTAGAAGAAGAAGATGAGAGCACTTATCAATTGAGTTGTCTCTAGTTAGTCTATCTCTTACCTGTCAAGCAATTGGCTCGACCTTCTTCTTCTTGTCGGTTTGTTGTTGGTCTTGGTCATGGTATCGATAGCGTTGATGCATCAGCTGATGATGATGGTGGTACTGCTTGAAGTGAGTCATCTGCACCTTTGCCAGCGTCCAACACTAAAGTGCCCTTACGGGCCGAGTGCAGTACTACGCCAGAAAAGCCACTATGCCGAACCTGGCCATTGATTGCCTCAACATCGATCGCTCTCTCAGAGGTGAGTTTCAACTGTTCGTTAAGTGTTTCAATTCTGTGGGGACAATGTCAACAACAACACAATTTAGACAGGCTGCAAGAGAGAGGGGAGAATGAGAGAGAGAGAGAGAGAGAGAGAGAGAGAGAGAGAGAGAGAGAGAGAGAGAGAGAGAGAGAGAGAAGATTAGCCAAGTCGAGTCTGACAGACAGCAACCGACGGGCAAAGTGTTGTCGCTGGAAGTGATTGTTTCAATTGTGTCCGATGATGATGATGATGAAAAGTGTGGACAATGATCAGCAGTGCCATTCTAGCTCGGATTGTATATATGCGTCCACATTCATCCCACTCCAGTGGAATTGCTCGGCATTTAGATCGAGTATGAAATTCGCTGCGAGTTGAGACTTTTATGAGAAAGCGTTGGGGCACGAGCCGCTGCCGCTGCTTCTTCTTCTGTTAAGTACTGACTGTCATTAGTGATTCACCACTGGTGCAATTGATTACCCCGCAACAACTATCGAGGACAACCTGATGGTGAAGTACCGAGCCAGTATCATTGCACATCGACCCACTCAATGAAGACCGAAGATGTTGGCACTCCAAGTTGATACCAACCCTTTGCCTTGTTCACAACCAGCACTGGCTCATTGGCCACAGACTTGCCACCATACTCTCACCGTCTCACACACTGGCCGAGCAACCTAATGTCACACTGAGCCTGTTAAAGTGGATTCAGTGGATGGAATGTGACTGACTTGCATCTGCCACTGGTACCGTGACCAGTGCAAGAGTCATAGATGGAATTTCTTATCTGTCCACTTAGTACGGTGAAAGTCTGCACGCACAAACACAAACGCACTCGAGCAGATGTCTCTACGAACGTTATGTTGAGTTAACTCTGTGTCCGTCTTGACAAATTCACGCAGCATACACAAGCACACTGACAAACATAAATGAACAATTCTACAAGTTCCTTACAATTAGTTGGACATTCCTATTGGATATTCTAATGTTAGATTGACTGTTGTTGACAGTTAGGTTGTGGTGCACTAACTGAACACCAAGCGAGCAGCGTGTGAGTGCCCGCTCCTGTCCGTGTGGCACATCTTGTGTTGTGTTGACCGGTGATCGCCAATTTTGTAGCCATGTACCAAAATTTTGCTTTATATAACTGAGTGTGACCATCACCCTCATCTCACCACTCAACAGACCACATCTACCTCTCACCTCACATCCATGCCTCAACATTCATTGAACTAACTTGCGTCAATCCACAAACACACAACTCTCATTGTCAATATCTCCGAATCTCACTTTGGTATGAAGCTTAATGTTGCACCGAGAATTGGCCCATTTGGTTGATACGTTCCATTATTCATTCACACGCATCTTGTCATAAAGTGACATACTTTACTGTATTGATGTGGCGTTGGAGTCACTAGTCTAATAGTGGCAACGAAAGGATGATTGAGATCGACATCTGAACGGTGATGATGCACAGTGTTGCGGGTGATGAAACTGATCGTTCGAGAGTACACACTTGTGTTCTCAAACATGTGAGATGAGAACGTGCGTGACAATTTGATTGAGGATGTGAATCCATTGCCATCATGACTGCTTACTGGATTGATAAATTGGTGCACACCGACAACCGACTGGTTCACCGATCGACATCTCACCATGATCCCCGTCACCACAACCAAGAGCAGTAGCACTCACCTAGACATCTTTGAAAGCCATTAATCTACGTAAGCAACGACGACTTTTTAATAACGAGAGTGTTCACCTTTGGTCTCTCTGAGTCCTTTCTCTTCTTTGTTTCTCTTTGGACTTTGTGGCTTGTCGGCTCGCTATGCTTCGAATCAAATCTAGTTTTTTAGGTACCTCCACCGAGATAACTCATCAGGTCATTGTAACCCACGATTTGGTTGGCTCTCAAGTAGAATTCGTCTCATTGGCTTCATTCTGCTCGTGCCAATCGCATCACAATGTCGTACTCTCCACCAGATGCTCTCTCCAAAATGGTCCCACGATCGATCACGCTCTGAGTTTGTGTTTATATTTTCCCTCGTCCCATCAAGTCTGGTCTGTCCTCATCATTAGAAGTTATTCATCCATCCAAGCAACCAACAACAACTTGCCTACCACGAGTGTTCACTATTTGATCTCTCTGCACCTGCCCGGCGCCATTCCACAAGTGTTGAGCCATCTCGGCCTAATGTACGGCTTGTGGTCTCTCGACGCTCACTCGTCCACTCTGTACGAGGCTGGCTACTACACGGGCGCCGAGCCAAATCATCTCGTGTGTAAAGCTATCCTTCTACTTTGTTCGGATCTCAAGCCTGATACAGTCTCACTGGTGGACGCCTTTGAGCCCTCGGACTTTGTGCTCCACTGGGCACTCGGCAAGTCGGACGGCAAGATCTACGAGAACATCTATGGACTGATCACCTCGTTCAAGTCTGCTTTCACTCGTCCCGATCGGGTGCGATCGGTTGTACTGGGAAGTTTGAGTATGGGCGCCATTGAGAATTAATACAGGGTGACTTCACTGTAGCACACATACACACAGTGATGCATACACGTTTCTCATCATATTTCAAACGGGCGCCTAAGTTTGTGTGTGCACCCCATACAGATCTGAAAGCAGAGATGTGAAGCTGTATGGCCTCAGAGTTCGGATTGGTGCGGGAAACTCTGCAGTTGTTCAGGCTTATTTGCCATCCAATTTAGTCCACAGTGCAGTCGTGTCCGTATGCCGTGCGCAGCATATACCGTCGAGTGTGCAGTGCCAATTGGGACAGTGCACACTGTGCACCCACTCGACTAATTGGTGCTTTTAATGCACTAACACAACCTAACATAAGCCCTTTACAGAAATGATAGCAGATGGAGACAGGCAGGCCAATTTGTCCCCGAAACGCGGTCCCGTCAGTGTACATTAGTGAGGTACCCGCACAAATGGAAGTGCGGGTGTAAGAGGATTATGAGTTTCTGAGAGTATGAATGCTCTCCATAATGCAAAGTGCACTCCGCATACATTCAAATTGGCTTTATTTGCCTTTTCTCTCTCCTTTCGAACGTATGTAATCAAACCAGCTGGAGGGTTAATGGTGAGAGCTGCAATTAGAGCAGAACAGCAGCAGCAGTAAAAGACATTATTATTTACGATTTATGTGCTTGTGCCTTCATCTGCATACTCTCCCCTCGAGTGCACGCCAACTCATCTAAAAGGCCAGGCAGCAGCCATTGCACGATTTGGACGCATCATATTCTTGGTATTACAAGGGCGTTGGCTGTGCACTGTGGACAGTAGTACTCTGCGGCACGAGACAACAAAAAAACAACTCGTAACTCAGGCGCGCGCACTGGTTACACAACCAAATGGACATGGCACTGTCGTGTGTGTT
>JAKIJQ010000021.1:2537500-2570000 GCA_023373905.1 Rhizoglyphus robini
CTTAGCAAGGCAATCGTTGCTTCAGGTGTCTCGCCCGATGATGGCCAGTTCATTATGAAGGAGCTGGACAAGGCCCGCCGCTCAATGTCACTGGTCACCGATTGGAACCACTATCTCTCCTCAATTTGGACGAAGCTCAACGCGGACGACAAAGCGGTGGCCCAACTGGTGGGCATTAGTGAGAGCTACCTTGTGGGCCGAGTGTCCACCTTTCAAATTGCACCACGAAACTGTGTGAAACGTGAGACACAGCTGATACATCAACGATTCTACGCGAGTATGGCACTGAACGATCTGGTGCAGGAGATGCCACTCACCCAGGTGGCTGCCAAGTATCGACTCTCGAAGCGACACATTCAGTCACTGCAACAGCAAGCGGCCTCTTTCGCGGTCATGTTGATCACATTCTGTGCCAAACTTGGCTTGTACTCGATGGAGCTGCTTATTGAACAGTTCCAACCTTGACTCTCATTTGGCATTCAGCGTGAACTGATTGATTTGATGCGAATTCCGTTTCTCACATCGGCACTGGCGCGGCAATTGTTCTCGAAAGGTTACGAAACACTGGTGGCGATCATCTATCGAAAGGCAATCGACATTGAAGAGGCACTCATTTTACGAGTGTATTTGAGAAGAAGAAGCCTGAAGCCGCCGCAAGCTCTGCAGCCACCACTGAGGCGGGCGAATCCGAAACAATTGATCTATGATCGATCAAAATCTACATTCCCAACCTTGATCAGAACATCACACTACGTGCACTGGCCGACTTGATACTACAGGAAGCGAGCACCATTGTCGAAGCAGATGTGGTCAGAAGTTGAAATTTGATGATGATTCAGAAAGACTGAGCCAGGAGCTGGAACCAGGAACTACTGAAGAATCGAAACAACAACAACTTCCACCACAACCACCACAATCGAATGTGATTGCTTCTATTTCAAAACCCGAGAATGGCAAGGACAACAGACCGCCACCACCACAAAGACCGCGAAAGTCAACCACTCCAAAGCACTCACCATAAAAAATGATCAAAGGTGGATATAACTTTTGTAAACGTAAACTTCATTCGCGACAAGTTGCGACCAACAAAACTAGTGGCCCTAAAGAGGATCTATTCAAGACGGCCATTTTGTTCCACTTGACTGGTCAATTTGGTGGCAAGCTCACCTCGGAGAATCTCTACATGGCCTACAAGTTGATTGAACTGCAGCCAATCAAGCAGCCACCCCGCGACTGAGAAAACGCGGAATATTACATTCGAGTCTCACACTCTCTCACTCACTCGAGTCTCTTGCCAAAAATAGCTACCATTTATAAAGTGCCGTCGTCTTCGACGCAGACGAACGACGACGACGACGACGGCTAAGGCGATGAGTGTGAGAAGTGAGAAGTAAATCGCGAATACAAATTCGAATTGATTCAAAGCGAACCACCGCCAAATGGATCCGAAATGGCGGGCACTAATGGCGCGGTAATGGAGCCACCGCCATAAAAAGTACCACCAGGCGAGAGGTGTACGGTGGTGGCCAACGACTTGGCACACAGCAAGACAACAACCAAACCAAACCAACTCGTCGTCGTCGGTGGCCTCGCCAAACTATTCGTTGGTCATTACTCGATGACGCCAATCGCATCTGGTGCAGCGCCTGCAGAAAGTGTGGCGATGCTCAACTTAACTGGGAGTCATTGGCACTTGGTTTGCAAGGGTCGTCTATATTGGCTTGGGGTGGTGAGTGTGTGAGTGTGCTGGTCGGTGATCTTTAGAAACAACGACGTAATCCAATTGGCCGCATCGTTCCCAACTGACAGATCGCATTCCAAGTGGTTTTGTTCTTGGCTTAGCCTTCACCTCCTTTGTCTCCAGACACACATTCTCATTGGCATTGGGACATTCTCACACAAAAGCTAAGACGGCAGGCACACAGGCCACACGACTTTGCGACCGATCCGAGGTTGTGTGTTGGTGTCGAGGCGAGAGAGCGATCACATCATCACACTCATCGTCTCACTTGCACAGTCTCAACCTCCTTCACCCTATTCGTCTGACTGGTGCACTGACTGACAAGCGAAGAGAACGATTGACGAGTGTGATTTGGCGAGTGAACCATCGAACAGACAGAAAGCGCGCGTGTTCTCTAATAAAAATCGCGCCAAAACGAGCGCGCTCGATCAGCAAAGCCACACAACGAACAACAAACTCACTCGTCATCTCAACTCTGTGCGCGTCACTTTGCGTTAGTGTGGTGTGTGTGTGTGAGATTGTGTGTGGAGTGTACATGTCGAGTCATCGAGTCACCACTGCAGTCAGTCCTCTCCATCGCACTGTTCGGCTTCGGTTTGTGTGTTGTTTGTTTTGTATCTCAGTGCGTGTGTCTACATTAAAAAACTTTCACGAAACACTACATCGTGTCAAACTCGTGTGTAAGTTATCGACTTAACTTACTGTCCTGTGGCACATTGTGCACCAATCATCACAAACACCACTCGTGCCCACCACAGCTGCTGCTGTCACAGTCTGTTCGCTATCTCACTCTTTTCAGGGCCTTATCACTATGAGAGAGGGAAAGAGAGAGAGAGAGAGAGAGAGAGAGAGAGAGAGAGAGAGAGAGAGAGAGAGAGAGAGAGAGAGAGAGAGAGAGAGAGAGAGAGAGAGAGAGAGAGAGAGAGAGAGAGAGAGAGAAATACAACTTTAATACAAAATAAAGTGATGCTGCCTACCTAGAGTAGGTTGCCATACAGACACAGCTTGAGAGATCAATCCAATGGACATGAGAATTACAAATTAAGGACAGAGAGAGAGAGAGAGAGAGAGAGAGAGAGAGAGAGAGAGAGAGAGAGAGAGAGGGAGGAGAGAGAGAGAGAGAGAGAGAGAGAGAGAGAGAGAGAGAGAGAGTTGCACACACACCCGACCAGGAGTTGACCCGTGAACAGAAGCGTGATATTAGCTTCAAACGGCTGATGGATTACGATCTACTGCCCGATGATGAGTTCATCTCGAATCCACTGCTCACCCAGACACTGTACTCGGCACTGGGCCGTACGACTGGTCACTGTCGGCCATGAAGTTTCTCGCGTACGAGTTTGTGACTGTTAGTCTGCGTGGCGCTGGCTCGAGCCGCCACTTGGCCGTGCTGGACGATCTGCTCAACTTTGAGGCTCTCGGCTGCTTTGCCCTCACCGAACTGGCACACGGATCGAATACTAAGGCGATGGGCACTCGGGCGGACTTTGATGCGTCAACGAATGAATTTGTGCTCAACACACCAAACTTTGAGTCGGCGAAAGTGTGGTCTGGCAATATGGGACTGAGTGCCACACACGCTGGGTGCTTTGCTCAGCTTTACGTCAGTGGCAAGAACCACGGTCTCAATCCGTTCATTGTGACTATTCGTGATCCGAAGATTCCCTTCCCGTGCATTACTGTGGGCGACATGGGACCCAAGATTGGCTTTAACGGACTCGACAATGGTTTCTTTCACTTTAAGGACTATCGGTTTGTATCTAAATGTCTTCACTAAATCTGACTAAATCTTTTTTTGTTTTCTGTTATCTCGAAAGGGTTTCTCATGAACCGAACTGGCGATGTAAACGCTGAGGGTGATTAAGTTTCTCAAATCAAGGACCGAAAGAAGCGAGTGAGCATCACTCTGGCCACCCTCTCGATGGGCCGAGCTGGCATCATTTCGGTGGCTGTGTCCAACATGCAGAAGGCCATCACCATTGGCATTCGTTACTCGGCAGCGCGTCCACAGTTTGGTCCGTCCGCATCTAAAGTGGAATAGCCCGTGATTGAGTACCAAATGCAGCAGTGGCGTCTCTTTCCCTACCTTGCTGCTACCAGTCGTGATTTCCTCAATTTTCAGGTGGCCGTCCTGTTTGGCACCAGTTCACCGTCGCTGTCCGAGTTGGGACAGGAGTTCCACGCTATTGCTTGTGTTGCTAAGCCCATTTCTGGTTGGTTGTGTCGTGATGCAATTCAAAAGTGCCGTGAGGCGTGCGGTGGTCACGGCTTCCTCAAGTCTTCCGGACTGGGCGATCTCCGAGATGATCACGATGCGAACAACACCTACGAGGGCGACAACAATGTGCTACAGATGCAGACGAGCAATTATCTGGTGAAACAGTTTCAGGGCGCAATGGAGGCACCCAAGATTGGCGCTCGCAGTGATAGTGGCTTCGAGGATGACCAGCCACATGATTTCGTGATTCGATCACAGCTCAATTCGTTTGATCTATTCAACGACGCGGAGGAGAACTTGAAATTGCGCTTTGGTGGCAATACTGTGGACGACATGCTCAGTCTGGATTTTGTACTCGAGGCCTATCGCTTCCTTGTGTCGTATTTGATGTTCCGTTCACTGGACAAACTCGACGCCGAACTGAAGGCCACCAATAAGGACCTTTTCGTGGCTCGGGCTAACTTACAGGTAAGCACTTCTGGTTGTTTTTATTCTAAAGTTAATCTTCTTTTCATATTCAAGGTTTACTTTAGTCGATCGCTATATTTTGCATACATTGAGCACTACATCATACTGCGTTACAAGAATTTCCTTCAGGACGAACTGTCCATTTACCTGCCAGGCGCCATTCCACACGTGTTGAGCCGACTCGGCTTACTGTACGGCCTCTGGTCACTCGACGCTAACTTGTCCACCCTGTACGAGGCTGGCTACTACTCGGGCGCAGAGCCAAATCGTCTCGTTCGCAAAGCTATCCTTCAACTTTCCTCGGATCTCAAGCCTGATGCAGTCTCACTGGTGGACGCCTTTGCGCCCTCGGGCTTTGTGCTCAACTCGGCACTCGGCAAGTCGGACGGCAAGATCTACGAGAACATCTATGGACTGATCACCTCGTCCAAGCACTGCTTTCACTCGGCCCGACTGGTGACCAGAGTTCACCGAGAACAAAACACAGATTGCCTCACTCGCTCCGTTGGATCAAATGAACAGCAACAGTAGTAGCAAACTCTAATCTAAGCTTCTCACTGTATGAGTCTCACTCAATCAAAAACTCTGACTGAAAGTCTTCGTAGAAGAGAAAGCTCGGTTCGATGTTCATGCCCGCCACTGTGTCAGCGCCATACTCGGAGATCATGATGGGTTTCTTGTATTTCTCGTGGAATTTGGTCAAATCATTTACCAGTTGGCCCTGTATCACCTGAGGATTGCCAGCGTCACTTTACCAGCCATAGTATCGGTTGATCATGAGCACGTCGAGCGATGGACCCATGTGTTCACTGCCATAGTCGGCATTGATTGCTCCCGTAATTGGCTATTTGCTTGGATCGTGTGCCCTCGCGTTGGCAGGAATCTTCCCAAAGATGCTGATAAGTTCATTTTCTTATTATTATTGTCGACCGCTCGGTTGGGAAATGCCAAAAGTGTCTCAACACTGAAGACGAGAAATCATCATTTCTGTTGTGCAAAAGTGCATCTGAAAAAGCGCAAAGTACAAAACTTCTCGAAACATTTGCACAGGCCACTCATTAACAGTAAATTGTTAAAGTACTCACCCTTCACGGTGTATGGTAGCAATGGTATTCGGGACGGAGGATTACCAATCTAATTGGTACGTTCCAGATAAGCATAATAATAAGCATAGCCAGTCATAATCAGCATCATCATCACTGACACAGAAATGCAGTAGTGCCCCAAGCACTGTGAACAACACAAATAGATAAATCTAATCGAATCCTCTCAATTGTCCCGCCAAAAACACACACATCTCTCTCTCCCTCTCTCTCCCTCTCTCTCCCTCCATCTCTCTCTCTCTCTCTCTCTCTCCCTCTCCCTCTCTCTCTCTCTCTCTCTCTCGCCCTCTCGCCCTCTCTCTCTCTCCCTCTCCCTCTCTCTCTCTCTCGCCCTCTCGCCCTCTCTCTCTCTCTGTCTCTCCCTCCCTCCCTCTCCCTTTCTCTCTCGCCCTCTCGCCCTCTCGCCCTCTCGCCCTCTCTCTCTCTCTCTCTCTCTCTCTCGCCCTCTCTCTCTCTCTCTCTCTCGCCCTCTCTCTCTCTCTCTCTCTCGCCCTCTCGCCCTTTCTCTCTTTCTTTCTTTGTTCGTGACATTTATGTGTGCTTTCCGCTGCCGACGCAGCATCACCAAGCGCATCGGAGAACAAAGTGCCATTGAGTGCATCAGTGCATGGCCAGCTAATTAGTAGCTAGGTACGAGCCTAGCTTTGTTCATGTTTGATGATATGTTCGAATGTGTATCTCCTAAGCGGCGAGCCCGAGTGTTAAGTCTTGCTATCAAGCAAACCGAACAAAACGAGACAGAACAAGTAAGGAGAACTATCACTGATCAGTGCTTCCAGTCAGCCTTGCTTGCAAAACAATTCTCGAAGACTATCGATCGACACAACACATCATCACGTTGACCATCATTGCCGATGCCTTTGAGAATGTCGACATACACTTGATTGCTCATAGACTGCTCGGCATTAGATTGAGCCGATGCCTGCTGCTGTCGCTAAGACAGACAGAGAGAGAGAGAGAGAGAGAGAGAGAGAGAGAGAAACAATCTTTATTATACATAAAAATATAATACAGAAAGAGCTGCTCACTAAGCAGTGAGTTGCCATAAGACACAGCATACCAATTAATCTAGATAAGACAATATTGTGATAAAAGTTTAGAATGGTGTAAAACTACAAAAAAGTGAAACTGAACATCAGAAAAAATAAAAAGTGTGTGTGTGTGTGTATTAGAATTTAACCATAAATGTGATAGTGTATCATATGTACAGATGCTATCAAAACAGATTCGGCAATTTCGGAAAGTTTCTTCTTATCCAGTTGGAAACGATCGAAAAAGTCAACCAACTGGGTACTCACAGTCCCTCTCGCCCCCCCATCCATAGACCAATCACCTCGCACTCGCGGTCTCTGATCAGGGGGTATTTCTCTGCCAGGTCGTGGTAGCAGCTCCGATAGATGTAATCCTTCTCTGCTTGAACCATCCCTCCGACATCATCCTTTGTTTCCCATCTGACAGTCGGGTCGATGATGTAGACCTTGTCGGAATCTTGTTGGAACGCTAGTATGTCGACAAACCTGTTCGCACCATCACCATCCGAACAGTACGGTTCAACCACGCAGTTGTATCCTTTCTCGCGGAGTAGACCAGCAAGCGTCTCTTTCAGCTGATGGTGACGTTTGTTTCGTCGTTCGTCGTTAAAGACACAGGCACCGAGGACATGGCCAGGGGTTTCTTTCTCTCTGCGGCATCTGCGGCAGAGGATCGATGTCTGGACTGTATCTTGAACGACTCCAGGAACGCCCAACAGATTTGCGTAGCCGGTGCTCAACTTGATGGCTGCCACCCATTCTGAGCCGGACAACGTGTTCTTGTCGTAGACGAAGCTGTTGCCTTTGGGGTACTCCTTGAAGTGACTCACACCACAACCCTGGTAAAGTTGGGTGGTCCATTTGTTGAATTCTCGCTCTCGGAGAGCGTTGCGTAGTTGACGTGCGGTGTTCCCTTCCACCTGGAGTTCCCGCTTGCAGATGGCCATCTCTTCCGCGCAATCGTAGACCTCATGGAAGAGTCCATCGGGGACAGAGGAGAGTCGCAGGGCCATCGCGAAATGTTGCAGAAGCACCTCCCACTCGCATCGGATCATTCCCAAGCCGCGGTACTTTCGGGGCGAGTAGATCATGCAGTTCGAAGTGTGTACCGGCAGACCGATGATAGCCTTCAGGCTTGTTCGGATAGTACGATCGAGTATGGTGAGAGTCTCTTTGGGGATCTTCCGCAGCGGTGCTGCTTGTAGTGGATAAGTCAATCTTGGTAGTGCGTACTGGTTGAAGATGTTCAACTTCTGGTCCTTCTTGAGAAGTGGAGAAAGTACCAGGTTGTTTGCGTTCTCGGTGAACTTGGCCAGGGCACTCTGGTCAAAGACCAGTTCGTTGTTGAATGTGTGGCCCAGGTACCTGATCACAGTGTCTCCACCGATGCACTTGATGATCATGTCGTTGATGATCAGGTCACCCGGAACCAATTTGCCCTTTTCAATGTTGATGGCCATACTTTTCTTTGGGTTCACCTCCAATCCGATGGTTTGGAATAGTTCTCGAGTAAGTTCGACAATTCGTTTGGTTCCTTCCGCAGAATCTGATGAGATGGCCTGGTCGTCAGCAAAGCCTGTCAGTGCGAGAGCGTCGTACTTTTCTGACAGTTTGAATCCGTACTGGTTGGCGAACTCTGGATCGCAGATCTCCTGATAGATGAAGTCGATTGCCAGATTGAAGAGAATCGGCGAGAGTGGGCCACCTTGAGGCACGGAACGATTGATGCGGATTGGCTCCGACCGCGCGCTGCCAATATCGATTCGAATCGAATTGTTCTGCAGCAGCAACATGATGAGGCGGCGGAGGTTGTTAGAGACACCTTGCGATTTCAGACTGGCTTCAATGTGGTGGTGGCCAATATGGTCGAAGGCCTTTGAGATGTCCAGGAAGACAATTTGGCAATCAGACTTGTCTTCTTTCGCTTTCTTGAGACAAGCGTTGATGAGTTTGGCGTTGAGTTGACATCCCGGAGTGCCAGCAACGAATCCTCGTTGGTTCGTGTTGAGATCGACCTGGCTGCGCAGGTGTTTGTCCAGTACACGCTCAATGATTCGGCGGAGAACTGAGTAGATTGTGATTGGGCGCCAGTTTCCAACATCGTCAAGGTCGCCATCTTTCGGTATCAACACCGACTTGCCAACACTGAGACCATCTGGGACCCATCCCTTAGTTAACATGATGGTGATGATTCGTTGGAGAATATTGCCAATCTTTAGGTCACGGACAGTCTTCATCAAAACTCGGTCGTATCCAGGGGAAGTGTCAATGCTAATTGCCCTTATTGCACTATTGACATCCTCGACCGTCACGGTGACATCATCCTGGCTATCACAGTTGGGGTAGTGGTCGCGGGTTCGATCGTTGGTTGCCTCGAAGATAGACTTGAAGTGTGTGTGCAGGTCACCGATTGGGATCTTGCAGGCACCCGAGGTCTTGCCGTCTAAAATATCGCGGGCAATCTTCCTACGTTGGTAGCAATACTTATATTGGGCAAGTTCGTAACGATATTGTTGGCGGCGACGGTGTCGTGCCCTTTTTGCTGCCCGTTGAGGATTGGTCGAGTTTGAACATCTGGCATTGGAGTTGTTGTTGTTGTTTTTGCCTTTGTTCTTTTGCCTCTTGCGATAGTATTTCACTGCCGGATGCTTTGGACCGGGTAGACGTTCAGTTGCCTCAAAAAGAAACTTCTGAAATTCAGTGAATTTGGTGTTGAAGTACTCGGGTCCATAGTTGTCATAGTTCTTGGCAATCGTGTCGAACGCACTGAACCATTTATTGCACTCTCGATGGAGATTGTCACGAGTGGGATCGGGAGATGCCGGATTATCACTGGGCACATCGGACACTGGAGGAGCACGAGGAGGATGAGCTGCCTGGTGCTTGGCAAGTCTCGTGTTGTTGGCGAGTACTGGGTGAATGCTGATGTGTGAGTTGAGTGCGTTCAGATTCTCAAATTGTTTTCCACATTCGGGACAATCCACTGATGATGATGTTGACGGCACCGGCGAATCAACATTGACTGGAGGTAGTGGTTGTACTTGTGGAAGCGCAGTTGGAGTGAGGTGCACAACTTGTGGCAACAGAGGCATGTGTCGAGGTGTTGAAGGCGGCGGTGGTGCTGTCTGCTTGGGTCTATTCTTGGATGCAGCCTTGTCCATACGTTCTCGCTCACGGAAATCTAGGTGTTTAGCACAATGTTTCATCTTTTGAGAAACATGGTTCTGCAAACCTTGTGCGTTCTTGAAAGTCCCGCCGCAGCCGGGCACAGGACAGTCAACTGTCATCGTGTAAACTGGGTACTTCTGCACGTGCGTGCAGAAAAAACGTAAACAACGCCAAAATAGCTGGGAAAAAACTGGCGATACGGACTTATCGGATGGGATTCACTCCGGATTCTTGTGAAAGTGGTTGAGGAATAGTCTGGTGAGGTGACAGATGCAGAATTATCTCATCGGTGGGGTGTTGATAAGGAGCGAGCAATGAAAATAAGCCAAACACGGTGTGCGGCGGTGGCGTATTAGTGGAAATTCAGGTTTTTCGCTATTTTCTTATCGCCGATAGATGGAACATAAACAAGATGCACACCAAAATTTTCAGGAAGCTTAGCTGCTTCGATTGATGTAGGATATACGTGTAGATTCTTGCAACTGCCACCGAGAGAAGGCGAAAATGCGGGAGCCGATGTGAGCGTGGCAGGAGAGAGAGCGAGAGAGAGAGAGCGAGAGAGAGAGAGAGAGAGAGAGAGAGAGAGAGAGAGGGCGAGAGAGAGAGAAAGAGAGCGGAGAGAGAGAGAGAGAGAGAGAGAGGGCGAGGGCGAGAGAGAGAGAGAGAATGAGAGAGAGAGAGAGAGAGAGAGAGAGAGAGAGAGGGAGGGAGAAAGAAAGAGAAAGAGGGAAAGAAAGAAAGAAATTGAGAGAGAGAGAGAGAGAGAGAGAGAGAGAGAGAGAGAGGAGAAAGAAAGAGAAAGAGGGAAAGAAAGAAAGAAAGTGGAGAGAGAGAGAGAGAGAGAGAGAGAGAGAGACCACGCTGTGCTCGACAACTTGGCGCTTGGATCAATTTGGTCGTTTGATTCAGGTACACACCCACACCTGTCGAAATAATAAACGATACGCCTAACACCTAGACAAGCATTTACTGCGGGTGCTGGTGGTTTTGGTGGTGCTAAATAAAACTGACTACTCGATGCAACGATTTAATGATCCTCATTTATGAGTAAGTGTCTACTGGCCACATCTGTCCACCTCGAGGTCGAGCACAACGAGATGTGTCTCACTTAGTGAAAGTAGTAATCACTTCAATCACTGTTGATCGCATTCTGCTAGACTATTTGATGATGTCATTTGATGTGCACAGTGGCCAAAACAAGACTGCAGAGTCAACAAAGTTGAGATGAGTGAGATGTGATGTGTGCGAGTGAGTGTACCATGTGCGCGCCCAATGTGTGCGGTGCACTCTCTGCATTGGCTTTCTGTCGTTCGAGATGGTGTGTGCTTGTGCACTCGTAGTGATGTGTTCAACTTGAGCACATTTGTGCTTCGTTAAAAAAGTAAATAAATTGACTTGGGACATATGCAATTAAAAAATAGCAATCAACGATCGGACGGTGACACACAGACAGTACACGATTACTTCGAAAAACAATGAATATTGAATTAAACACAAAATACACCAGCGAGCTCAAGAATAGTTATTTCTTTGTTGAGCACTGGTTTGTGAACAAATCAAAAGAACCATTCTGGTCGGTAGGACCCATTACACGTTCAGTTGTGGCTGCATTCAACTGGCCATAAGGCACAATCTGTTCTGTGCTGCTGGTCGTCAGTATTGCCACTTTGGTATGTCCCACAACAATGGCCTAGTACTACTAGTAGAGCAGTGCCAATTGCATTGCCTACCGAGGCACCATTGCGGGCGATGTTATCGATCAAGATGATCACCTGATAATTAAATAAAAAATTTACCCACGTGTATTTGTGGTAATCAACTTGAATGTCTCGTGTTGTATTTTAATGAAACACTGTGACAGCAATTGGCAAACACTAAAATTTGGTTCAATTGCAATGGCCAAATGGTGCGAGCACAGTCGAACACATACAGACAAAAGTTCTCTCCACTCCAAAAGAATGCGAACAAGTGTAACGTGTGTGTGTGTGTGTGTGTGTGTGTGTGTGTGTGTGTGTGTGTGTGTGTGTGTGTGTGTGTGTGTGTGTGTGTGTGTGTGTGTGTGTGTGTGTGTGTGTGTGTGTGTGTGTGTGTGTGTGTGTGTGTGTGTGTGTGTGTGTGTGTGTGTGTGTGTGTGTGTGTGTGTGTGTGTGTGTGTGTGTGTGTGTGTGTGTGTGTGTGTGTGTGTGTGTGTGTGTGTGTGTGTGTGTGTGTGTGTGTGTGTGTGTGTGTGTGTGTGTGTGTGTGTGTGTGTGTGTGTGTGTGTGTGTGTGTGTGTGTGTGTGTGTGTGTGTGTGTGTGTGTGTGTGTGTGTGTGTGTGTGTGTGTGTGTGTGTGTGTGTGTGCACGAGTGGCGTTGTAACGAACGCATTTGAACTGTTCAATTGCGTTTGTTACAACGCCACTCGATTCGCCGAACACTCGAACAAGCATTCACTTGCCTGGTTTGTCTCTGTGCAGTGTTGATCGATCAATAATTGATGATCATTGCTCGGACTATGTTAGTGTGGCAGTGAACTAATTGCACAATAACTGATCACACTGAACACGATTAACATCTAGTCTAGGCAGGAGAAGATCCCGTGTGGGTCCTCTTCACAATTCAGTTACATTAGCAAGAAAAAATTACAGCGGTCGCTGCTACCACTAGCTTGCGTAACTTAATTGTGAAGAGGACCCACACGGGATCTTCTCTTGCCTAATCTAGTCGGCCGAGTGCCAAGTTGTAAGGATTTAGTCTGCTAATTTGGATTTGGCACTAACTGGCTACAGAGGCACTCATCTCGAATGAAGTGTCCAGACTAGGTGATGGCGGTCATGATTGGAGCACTTCAAGCTCACTTTGCTTGTTCGGTCTCGTGATTGCATTCTGCCCGAAAGCAAGACTTAGCTCACATGCTCGTTTAGGCAACAATCGAACACATTATCAAACAAACCAGGCGGTGGCCGAGTCACAAATGTCGAAATGTGCTTGAGTGTGAGCTCTGTCTTTTGTTTTTTTTTTCGGAGGAGCGATCAGCCCGAGAAACAGAAAAAGCAGAAGTCCAGGGTCAAGTGACGATTCACATTGTCGAGTTAGCGAACCAGCGAGCAAACTATTGCCACCATGTGTGTACTACAGAGTGGAGTGTAACTCTCACTGTCGATGACACTCACTATCACTCTCAACTCGACGAGCGAATAAAGGGCCAATGCTCTGATTGCACAGATTGGGTGCCAATATTGGATTTATGGAATTCTGAACAAACGGATAGTATCAATTCAGGTTACATTGACCACTGCTGGTGGTGCAAATGAATAACGATGAAGTACGACGAGCATCACCTGACCCACCAGAGAGGATGGCGGTGGTAGTGTTGGCCGTCGGTTATGTCGTCGACGGCAATCTTAAACCGTAAATGGCCAAATGTGCGTGCATTTGATTAACTTTTTGGGCTACTTTCAATGAGTCTTAACTTGCCACCGCGGTTTCCTGTTCGTGGTCAATTGTTTGATTCGAAATGTGCCATAACCACGGCAAGTATAATCACCAGCAAATTATCACAGAGGCAGACCGCGCCCGAATGGTCATTTAGTGTATGCATAGTGGGAAAGTCCAAACTGCCGAGTCAACAGTGTTGAGATCAGTGATATGGGTGATGTGTGTGAACTGTCTCATGCGCGGGATCGGCCGCGCGCCCAATTGGCCGCATGAATGTTGTCTGACAAGATCGCTATTTGTGAGTAATTGATCTATTTGGCCTGTAACTATCCACTTTGATTGATATCGACTCTAATTGTTTCTTTTCTTAGTACAAACGTACAGCACAGTCATTCTCCAAACTGACACTTTTCAACATTTTCCAATGTGGAATTCAACTCAGCCACTGCGAACTATTTTAATCCAAACCAGAAACCAGATGCACCAAAACAATAGCATTATTACGCCATCAGCACAGCAATATCCTAGACACTCTTTCACGAACTTTGACCAACCACCTCATTATTGGCATTGTTCAACTTTTCACCAGTTCATCGATGTCCATTGCCTGATTCGAGATGCTTCAAAACCGAGCATACAACAACCACCAATAAATAGTTGACAATTATGATCACATGAACTGACATATTAACGTGTTTGCAACATTGTTTAGTGATTATTTAGTTCGACCTGGCCAATAGCAGTTGGATCCATTTTTCCGTTTGGTTCAGGCGCAGGCACACACAGACAGTTCGCAATAATAAACGTTTAACTCGAACAAGCCGATTCATTTGGCCCGGTGTGTCTCTGCAGGGTTGATCTTGTGGGCCGACATGATTGCATTAAATGGATTCTGTAACGTTGCTTCGTCATTTGGGTTTTTCCAGTTACCTCTTGGATGGCCAGTCAGTCCATACTGTTTGCTATTATTGTATTATAATTATCATTGCCATTCAAGTCATACTTGTCCGTCGGTTGTTGTCTGTCAGACTCGACTTGGCTAATCTTTTTTTCTTTCTCTCTCTCTCTCTCTCTCTCTCTCTCTTTCTCTCTCTCTCTCTCTCTCTCTCTCTCTCTCTCTCTCTCTCTCGCTCTCTCTCAACAAACTAAAACAACCGCAATCGCCACAATCACAGTCGGTCATTATCTGCTGATGGCCTATTTATAATGGCTGCTGGTTGTCAAAGGATAGTAGATACTTGTCAAAGGAGTCACTCTCCAGGAAGTGAATCAGCAAATTGTGCCGATCGTTGAGCTCACTCGCCGCGGCTGGGTTGAATCGAGTTCGATCACACTGGCCCAGGTGCGCGCCGAACTGCTCAATGAGAGATGTCTTGCCCGAAGAGGGATAACCGAGCACCAGGATACGGTAAATCCGTCTCCGGTTGTGCATGTTCTCAAGATTCAGTGGATGATAGTTGCGCTGTTCTCGTAGAAGAAGTCCTCGTAAAAGTCTGACTGTTTGCGGCTGCTGTTGGCCTGTTGATATGACTCACTGAGACTGGCCACACTTGTGCCACTGCTGCAGCTTCCTCTTGCGGGCACTGGCTGCTGCTGGGTTGTTGTCGGTTCTAGTACTGCTAGTACAGATTTTGACTGCTCGAGTTGACCACAAATGGGAAATCGTCCTGGTCCGCGGCGGAGTAGTCATTGGTGCTGTGATGACGACTACTCGAATAGTAGGGCAATGCACCACCGTTGTCGTTACCGTTCATTCCGTTGCTTCCTTGTTGTGAGCGAAGTTCGCCCAACTGATTGCTATTTGGCTAGTAGTGGTGAGGCCGTAGTTCATTGAAACGTTGAGACATTGGACAGTGAAGGGACTTGGATCTGGCACTGGATGAGTCACTAACACTCACTCACTCACTCACACTTGCACTTTCACTTTGCACACACACACACAATTTCCTAGCATTTAACGTAAATATAGCTCGCAGTGTGTGTGTGTGTGTGTATGTGCTGATTCGATCTCGAAGGCAGATTGAGGTTCACTCTGTGTGTGCAGAGTTGATTGGCCGTTCTCTTTGGTGGCCCCCAGCCGCATCCATCCCTCCCTATCCCAGTCGAATGCATTCACTGGCAAACGGCACTGGCAACTGGTGATTGGACCTGAGGTGAGGTGTATCATCAACATCAACCACATCATTAGCCACCGTGATTTGAAAACGAGAACACGAGCGAGCGGGAGAAAGGATTCGCTTAGTGAAGCACATTGCACACAATCTCCTCGGTGTTCGGCCTCGGTCACACTAAACATAACCCACCGACCACTGACGTCACTAAGGTGCCACCATCATCAACCAACCAGAGTGAATGCAACAACTCAGGCAGAAGAAGGACTGCAATTCTGTTTAATTTATCAAACCGACACACAAGACAGAGAGTGAGAGACATAAGGCAATCGATGCAATATAAAACACAGCACACAGGAACAGTACACACAAGACAAGTCAATTGCTATCAATCTATCAAGCAACAGTTCATTGTTCCTGTCTACTCGGCACCAACCACCAAATAGATCGATTCCATTAACGGCACTCGGTGTCTTTTGGCGCCGTTTGCATCATCACCCATACACAGTAGCATCGACATCATCGTAGTAGTCCATTAGCGTATAATTGATCACTTGCGTAGAATGGATCATCATCATCGAAACGCTCAATTGCACGGTTCAAAGGTACGTTCGTGTACGTTGGTGTACGTTCGTAACGATCTCCTTGAGGCATCCCCTGAATAACGGCATTTTCTATTTGTTTGGCACCGGAATAGCGAATTTGAGTAGCGCACCACTCGCGCCCGTGCACCCAATCTGATGATGGATAGGTCTATCCTTTCCGTAAGATAAACGAGCTGCTCCTACTCCTCAATTGACATCACACGATCGTTGTGGTCCAAATAGCAATGCCACTGTTCTATTATGGACAACCATAACGAGGTGGTCAGACAAATGATTGAAAGCACAGCAACGGCTTCGTCAGCAACCAAAGCAGCAGCAAATCAACAACATATCGAATCACACTTTTAAATGTAATACACATTACACAACGTTATGTTTGTGTTCATTTTGGTGTGCTTTGACTATGGCCTGGAACACCATCCGAGACCCAACCAATCTCAGAAGCACATTATCACACAAATGCAAGGCATGGCTGCCTCGATTGACTCGTCCTACAGCCGGAGAATAACATCCTACGGACGATGCACTGAACAATACGGTTGCTCTCATTGCCTCACAACCAAAACACTGTAATTAACCAATTTGTACTAAAACTAGGTGCCTCTACCCTAGTATAGTGGGGATAAATTTGGTGCATTTGAGATCACACTGGGTGGTTCAAGACAATGAACAACTAACTGAACATGTAATACGACTGATAACATACAAATAGAGACATTTGAGATAATAAAATCTTTATTTAGAGAGAACAACAACAAGCGAATCATCACAAACTCAATAGACGTTTCAATCGTTGACGGCCGCTGCTGTTCTCCATTAAATTTTCGTTGTTTTTTGTATTTGAGCATCTATTTGACAAAGTATTAGTGACACACATTATACTATCAACAAGTCAGTCTTGCCTTTGTGCACGATTATCGACGTAATATTGCTTCAAAAATGTTAGGTGAACGTCATTTGCATCAGTTTTTGTCCATAGAATTGTAATTGTTTTCGTTTCTCATCAATTTAGAAGGTTAAAACTGCTGTTGAAATGAGAAAAGGTGAGATTAGACTACGTTACAACAAAAACAAATAATTATCACAGTCAAATTGTTAAGATTTTAATGTAGATAGCAAAAAAATAGCGTCTGTTTAGATTCATGGCGGCTATTTCAACATTTGAATATTTCCACCTTACCTCCTCCAATGAGCAGCACACAGCATTAGCCTGCGTGTGTGTGTGTGTGACCACTGCAGCTGCTGTGTGCGTTTGAGGTGCGTTTTGTGCCTGTTGAGTGCCTATGAATCCTGGATCAAGTACCCAATTTTGGTCATTCCACCCATGCCAAACCGTCACCAATGAATACAACAGCCGTGTCCATGCATCGAATCGACACCACCACTGACTTAACACTCAACTCAACTCACCGAGTGTGCCTGTGTGCTGTGACAGGCTGTGAGGGACTGAGATACTTATCGTGTGTCCTGGACCTTGTGATGGCCAATTTCTGGTATATAACCAACTACCTACCTGAACAACTGTCCACACGACTACACTGCACTGAGTAATTGACTGGTAAGTGTTAATGGGGCAGAGATGGTGTGTGTGCCTTTCGGGGTTAATTCGTTTGTTGCTGCTCAGTGTACATTAACCCCCGCTACGGTGTCTTATTGGCCATGTGCCTTTAGTATCAAGAGACAAACCAGAAGGCCGTAAAGGTGTTTCTTGTTGTCAGTGTCCGGAGTTTGGTTCTGTTTTGCCATTTGGTACAGTCAACTGACAAAATGTATGCATGACTCATCACAACTGCACAGTGGCCTATGAGTGAGTTGAGTGTCTGTCTGTTTGTGCTCACTGTGATGGGCAATCGTGTTTTGTATTGTTGTTGTCGTGATCGTTGGGCCGTGGAGAAGTGTCTTTCTGTCTCACTCCTCTCACCGAATCACCATCAGTGAGACAGTCTTGTCAGTCCTGAGCACACACATTCAACGGTCATCATCATCATGTGTTGTGGTCAGGTAATGCCTAGTCTATGACCACCACCAGCACAGTCACAACGCTTGTGGGCTCACTCGTGACTTGAACTACTTGTGGAACTCGTACCCAAGCCTATGTTCTGCTTAATATGGCTAACTGTTCGGCGGCACTCTTGACCGCCGGCTCGGTACATTCACTTACCAGTTTGGTTCTTTGTACAGGTACGTATCGAGAATGTTGATTGTTTCGTTAATAAATAACTCTTCTTTTTCTTCCTCTAGATAGACTGCTTGTGGTGCGTTTTGTTATACGAATGTCTTTGTGTCGACCACTCTTGACGACTTGCATTCGAGTTCACCGCCGCCGCCGCCACCTCCATTCATTGCACTGTGAGCGAGGTCGCTCTGGATTATGTCTGGCTTGTTCTCTAGTTCCTTAATGGCTTCAGCTCTAATTCATCTGAATCATCATATCACTATTTGAGCATTACCGACTATCAGTGTTCACCAATGTCTGCAGCTTATGTGATGAAGCCAATTCAACTGGTTTGCATTCGATTGACTGTTGTCCTAAATGAACCATCAGTTATGGTTGGTTGTGGTAGTGCTGCTGTTCGTTCACCAAGTGCTTCCTCGGCTCGATCTTTGCTAGGCCACGTTCACAGTCCAATTCGGTTGCCCAAATGGTACAACCATTACGGTCGGTTGTTGTGGCGGTGGTGCTGCAGTTCGTTCACCAAGTGACTCCTCAGCTCGATCAGGTACGTATCTAGAATGTCCGATTGTTTCGTTAATAATAACTCGTGTTCTTCTTCAAGATAGATAGACTGCTTGGAGCGTTTTGTTACACGAATGACATAGTGTCGCTCATTCCGGTTGATGTTCATTCAAGTCCACCATCACTGCCACCACCTCCAGGCATCACACCGTGATCGGTATCTTGTCGACCATCACTAAGCCATGTTCGCGGCTCAACTCGAGCGAACCCAATTGTCCAATATCTGCTGACGGCTTGGCAAGAGGTGACCGTAGTGTAGTTGCTGCTCTATCTGGTCGACCATCACTAAGCCATGTTCGCGGCTCAATTTGGCCGAACCTAATTGCCCAATATCTGCTGACGGCTTGGCAAGAGGTGGCCGTAGTGTAGTTGCTGCTCTATCTGGTCGACCATCACCTCGCCATGTTCGCGGCTCAATTTGGCCAAACCTAATTGCCCAATATCTGCTGACGGCTTGGCAAGAGGTGACCGTAGTGTAGTTGCTGCTCTATCTGGTCGACCATCACCTCGCCATGTTCGCGGCTCAACTCGAGCGAACCCAATTGTCCAATATCTGCTGACGGCTTGGCAAGAGGTGACCGTAGTGTAGTTGCTGCTCTATCTGGTCGACCATCACCTCGCCATGTTCGCGGCTCAATTTGGCCGAACCTAATTGCCCAATATCTGCTGACGGCTTGGCAAGAGGTGACCGTAGTGTAGTTGCTGCTCTATCTGGTCGACCATCACCTCGCCATGTTCGCGGCTCAATTTGGCCGAACCTAATTGCCCAATATCTGCTGACGGCTTGGCAAGAGGTGACCGTAGTGTAGTTGCTGCTCTATCTGGTCGACCATCACCTCGCCATGTTCGCGGCTCAATTTGGCCGAACCTAATTGCCCAATATCTGCTGACGGCTTGGCAAGAGGTGACCGTAGTGTAGTTGCTGCTCTATCTGGTCGACCATCACCTCGCCATGTTCGCGGCTCAACTCGAGCGAACCCAATTGCCCAATATCTGCTGACGGCTTGGCAAGAGGTGACCGTAGTGTAGTTGCTGCTCTATCTGGTCGACCATCACCTCGCCATGTTCGCGGCTCAACTCGAGCGAACCCAATTGTCCAATATCTGCTGACGGCTTGGCAAGAGGTGACCGTAGTGTAGTTGCTGCTCTATCTGGTCGACCATCACCTCGCCATGTTCGCGGCTCAATTTGGCCGAACCTAATTGCCCAATATCTGCTGACGGCTTGGCAAGAGGTGACCGTAGTGTAGTTGCTGCTCTATCTGGTCGACCATCACCTCGCCATGTTCGCGGCTCAATTTGGCCGAACCTAATTGCCCAATATCTGCTGACGGCTTGGCAAGAGGTGACCGTAGTGTAGTTGCTGCTCTATCTGGTCGACCATCACCTCGCCATGTTCGCGGCTCAACTCGAGCGAACCCAATTGCCCAATATCTGCTGACGGCTTGGCAAGAGGTGACCGTAGTGTAGTTGCTGCTCTATCTGGTCGACCATCACTAAGCCATGTTCGCGGCTCAATTTGGCCGAACCTAATTGCCCAATATCTGCTGACGGCTTGGCAAGAGGTGACCGTAGTGTAGTTGCTGCTCTATCTGGTCGACCATCACCTCGCCATGTTCGCGGCTCAACTCGAGCGAACCCAATTGTCCAATATCTGCTGACGGCTTGGCAAGAGGTGACCGTAGTGTAGTTGCTGCTCTATCTGGTCGACCATCACTAAGCCATGTTGGCGGCTCAATTTGGCCGAACCTAATTGCCCAATATCTGCTGACGGCTTGGCAAGAGGTGACCGTAGTGTAGTTGCTGCACACACAACAGTTGATGTAGTTTGACTAAGGGTGGCGGCCGCTCCAGTGATGTTCACTTCCTTGTCAGTAGTCTCAACATTTCTCTCGTGTATTAAAGTTGGGGTTGAGTACGTCCAGCTGGTTCTTGGGTCCTTGTACTCAACTCCGTCTAAATTCGTTGTTTTGTTTACGCAAGTCTATCTTCTCCTCTAGAGTGTCCACCAACTTCATTCATTCTCTCGTAGTATTCAGGCGCCGTATGTGCATTCGGATGATTTGCTCGCTGAACGCTGTCCAGTGGAAGGGCTAAATGGTTTATCACTAATCACAAGGCACTATTAAGTGCCCGAACTTGGGCTAGACACATCACATCACATCACATCACTGATCACATATAGCACTGTTCGTGTCTGTTTGTGTGATTGAACATCTATAAGATATATTATTAGTGTTAGGGCACTGTTAAGAAATCAGTCTTACCTTAGTTCAAAATTATTGATCTATTTTTTCAGTCCAAAATCACGGCCAAGCGATGATAACAACGATTTCGATAAATCATTAATAGTTATATTAATTCCTAAATAGGTGACGCCACTGGAAAGAAAGAAACATTAATTACACGTTGCCTTACACGTCGGAGCAACACACAGTAGCGAGCAGTATCAGTAGTTGTCTCACATTCTAATTTGTGAACCTAGATTCCACATTTACATCTCTTAATAAGCAGATTCGAGCTCAATACGAGCACCAAGTCACTGTATGAGTACTCACTCACTCGCCACCACAACATTTCACTCTGCGCAATCATCATCAACAAGCCTCACCATACGACCTGTGCGAACTTGAGATTTTGAGTGAGTGCAGTGCCTAGTTGACAATTCACCACTCCCAACTGACCGATTCGTGTTCAACACCAGCACCAAGTGATCAGATGAGCACTCACTCATCCCAACAACAGTTCCCTCGGCTACACTCATCCTCAACAGGCCTCACCATACCGTTAGTGTTGACTTGTGATTTTGAGTGAGTGCAGGGCCCCACCACACTAAAAATCACGCCAAATTGCACCAATTATATACGTTTGCATACCAAATACCCGTGCCATATCGAAAACTGAGAATATTCTCTCAATCGCTCCTGTCCGTAACGAGGTGGTCCTCGGTAAGGGCAGTAACTGAGGTGGATTGGAATTGGCATTCTATCTTCCGTTTTGTTTTTTATTTGTGTTGACTCACTCATTGTTGTCTAATACGTCCCATTTAACTCAACCTTGACTCAAATCATCACAAGAATATAACCAATTTACTGTTTTCCGTGTAAAGTTCTATCTACATTGTCACTATTGTTTGCTGTATGTTTGTTTGACTAAACTGGCCAGCGTGCACACACACACTCGGCGTGCTAGTGATGTTCACTCAGGCAAGCTGAATTAGTTCTGCTCTGCACCATCTCAATTCCCTGCTGTTGCACTCACTCACTCGCTAATTCATTGCCTTCTTCTAAGTACCGTGCATCACCAAATGTGATCATTGCCTCTGCAGTCTCCGACTCTGTGCTTTTGTTGCCATCGTCGTTGCCCTTGTCAAATTCACGTGCGTTGCGTGCGTTCTCAGTAACGGACTGTGCTTTGTCCCGACAGTCAGACTATTGTAGTTCAACTCATCAAACCTAAACCCCAAACCTAAACTGTCAAAAAGTGTTTACGACAATCGTACGACTATCTCCATTAACCAAACCATCATCTCAACAGTCATTTCACTCAACTCTCACCCGTTCAGCTCACCAAGTGTGTCCATGCGTGTATGTGCATTGTGTCGTGTTTGCGGTCTCAATCCTCATGATTTTGACCCATGGCCTGTCAATTTGTGGTAGGGTATATGTCAGCTGAGTGACCAACAGCCCCCCAAGACAACAATTTACCCTTGTAAGTGAACAATGACGACTTTAGTAGTGCACAGTACACGACGCACGTTGCACACTGGTGGCCAGCGCCATTTATGTCTAGTATCTCACTAGTGGGGTGTTCAGATACGTAGCACAGTCACTGCCTTCTGTTGACAATTGGCAAACTTGTGTGTCTGATGAGCAGTGAGGTACTCTCAATGGCAGTAAGTGGTGCCGACAGTCTCTTGGCTTCGAATGGGGCCACAATCACCACCATGGCCTGCACCACCACCTATCCTTTCGGTCTTCAGCTCTCGTCCCGTAACTGTAGTACTCGTGAATAGTGTCTAGTACAGTGGTGGTGCTGAATGGCTCGATGCATTCAATCAAACTACACTGTCCACCTCCACCGTCTGACCCACCACCCATCCTTTCGGTCTTTAGCTCTCGTCCCGTAACTGTAGTACTCGTGAATAGTGTCTTGTACAGTGGTGGTGCTGAATGGCTCGATGCATTCAATCAAACTACACTGTCCACCTCCACCGTCTGACCCACCACCCATCCTTTCGGTCTTTAGCTCTCGTCCCGTAACTGTAGTACTCGTGAATAGTGTCTTGTACAGTGGTGGTGCTGAATGGCTCGATGCATTCAATCAAACTACACTGACCACCACCGTCTGACCCACCACCTATCCATTCGGTCTTTAGCTCTCGTCACGTAACTGTAGTACTCGTGAATAGTGTCTTGTACAGTGGTGGTGCTGAATGGCTCGATGCATTCAATCAAACTAAACTGTCCACCTCCACCGTCTGACCCACCACCCATCCTTTCGGTCTTTAGCTCTCGTCTCGTAACTGTAGTACTCGTGAATAGTGTCTTGTACAGTGGTGGTGCTGAATGGCTCGATGCATTCAATCAAACTACACTGACCACCACCGTCTGACCCACCACCTATCCATTCGGTCTTTAGCTCTCGTCACGTAACTGTAGTACTCGTGAATAGTGTCTTGTACAGTGGTGGTGCTGAATGGCTCGATGCATTCAATCAAACTACACTGTCCACCTCCACCGTCTGACCCACCACCTATCCATTCGGTCTTTAGCTCTCGTCCCGTAACTGTAGTACTCGTGAATAGTGTCTTGTACAGTGGTGGTGCTGAATGGCTCGATGCATTCAATCAAACTACACTGTCCACCTCCACCGTCTGACCCACCACCCATCTTTTTCGGTCTTTAGCTCTTTTCCCGTAACTGTAGTACTCGTGAATAGTGTCTTGTACAGTGGTGGTGCTGAATGGCTCGATGCATTCAATCAAACTACACTGTCCACCTCCACCGTCTGACCCACCACCCATTCTTTCGGTCTTTAGCTCTTTTCCCGTAACTGTAGTACTCGTGAATAGTGTCTTGTACAGTGGTGGTGCTGAATGGCTCGATGCATTCAATCAAACTACACTGTCCACCTCCACCGTCTGACCCACCACCTATCCATTCGGTCTTTAGCTCTTTTCCCGTAACTGTAGTACTCGTGAATAGTGTCTTGTACAGTGGTGGTGCTGAATGGCTCGATGCATTCAATCAAACTACACTGTCCACCTCCACTGTCTGACCCACCACCCATCCTTTTGGTCTTTAGCTCTCGTCCCGTAACTGTAGTACTCGTGAATAGTGTCTTGTACAGTGGTGGTGCTGAATGGCTCGATGCATTCAATCAAACTACACTGCACACCACCGTCTGACTCACCACCTATCCATTCGGTCTTTAGCTCTCGTCCCGTAACTGTAGTACTCGTGAATAGTGTCTTGTACAGTGGTGGTGCTGAATGGCTCGATGCATTCAATCAAACTACACTGACCACCACCGTCTGACCCACCACCTATCCATTCGGTCTTTAGCTCTCGTCACGTAACTGTAGTACTCGTGAATAGTGTCTTGTACAGTGGTGGTGCTGAATGGCTCGATGCATTCAATCAAACTAAACTGTCCACCTCCACCGTCTGACCCACCACCCATCCTTTCGGTCTTTAGCTCTCGTCTCGTAACTGTAGTACTCGTGAATAGTGTCTTGTACAGTGGTGGTGCTGAATGGCTCGATGCATTCAATCAAACTACACTGACCACCACCGTCTGACCCACCACCTATCCATTCGGTCTTTAGCTCTCGTCACGTAACTGTAGTACTCGTGAATAGTGTCTTGTACAGTGGTGGTGCTGAATGGCTCGATGCATTCAATCAAACTACACTGTCCACCTCCACCGTCTGACCCACCACCTATCCATTCGGTCTTTAGCTCTCGTCCCGTAACTGTAGTACTCGTGAATAGTGTCTTGTACAGTGGTGGTGCTGAATGGCTCGATGCATTCAATCAAACTACACTGTCCACCTCCACCGTCTGACCCACCACCCATCTTTTCGGTCTTTAGCTCTTTTCCCGTAACTGTAGTACTCGTGAATAGTGTCTTGTACAGTGGTGGTGCTGAATGGCTCGATGCATTCAATCAAACTACACTGTCCACCTCCACCGTCTGACCCACCACCCATTCTTTCGGTCTTTAGCTCTTTTCCCGTAACTGTAGTACTCGTGAATAGTGTCTTGTACAGTGGTGGTGCTGAATGGCTCGATGCATTCAATCAAACTACACTGTCCACCTCCACCGTCTGACCCACCACCTATCCATTCGGTCTTTAGCTCTTTTCCCGTAACTGTAGTACTCGTGAATAGTGTCTTGTACAGTGGTGGTGCTGAATGGCTCGATGCATTCAATCAAACTACACTGTCCACCTCCACTGTCTGACCCACCACCCATCCTTTTTGGTCTTTAGCTCTCGTCCCGTAACTGTAGTACTCGTGAATAGTGTCTTGTACAGTGGTGGTGCTGAATGGCTCGATGCATTCAATCAAACTACACTGCACACCACCGTCTGACTCACCACCTATCCATTCGGTCTTTAGCTCTCGTCCCGTAACTGTAGTACTCGTGAATAGTGTCTTGTACAGTGGTGGTGCTGAATGGCTCGATGCATTCAATCAAACTACACTGTCCACCACCGTCTGACCCACCACCTATCCATTCGGTCTTTAGCTCTCGTCCCGTAACTGTAGTACTCGTGAATAGTGTCTTGTACAGTGGTGGTGCTGAATGGCTCGATGCATTCAATCAAACTACACTGTCCACCACCGTCTGACCCACCACCTATCCATTCGGTCTTTAGCTCTCGTCCCGTAACTGTAGTACTCGTGAATAGTGTCTTGTACAGTGGTGGTGCTGAATGGCTCGATGCATTCAATCAAACTACACTGTCCACCTCCACCGTCTGACCCACCACCTATCCATTCGGTCTTTAGCTCTCGTCCCGTAACTGTAGTACTCGTGAATAGTGTCTTGTACAGTGGTGGTGCTGAATGGCTCGATGCATTCAATCAAACTACACTGTCCACCACCGTCTGACCCACCACCTATCCATTCGGTCTTTAGCTCTCGTCCCGTAACTGTAGTACTCGTGAATAGTGTCTTGTACAGTGGTGGTGCTGAATGGCTCGATGCATTCAATCAAACTACACTGTCCACCTCCACCGTCTGACCCACCACCCATCCTTTCGGTCTTTAGCTCTTTTCCCGTAACTGTAGTACTCGTGAATAGTGTCTTGTACAGTGGTGGTGCTGAATGGCTCGATGCATTCAATCAAACTACACTGTCCACCACCGTCTGACTCACCACCTATCCATTCGGTCTTTAGCTCTCGTCCCGTAACTGTAGTACTCGTGAATAGTGTCTTGTACAGTGGTGGTGCTGAATGGCTCGATGCATTCAATCAAACTACACTGTCCACCACCGTCTGACTCACCACCTATCCATTCGGTCTTTAGCTCTCGTCCCGTAACTGTAGTACTCGTGAATAGTGTCTTGTACAGTGGTGGTGCTGAATGGCTCGATGCATTCAATCAAACTACACTGTCCACCTCCACCGTCTGACCCACCACCCATCTTTTCGGTCTTTAGCTCTCGTCTCGTAACTGTAGTACTCGTGACCAGTGTCCGGTTAAGTTTGTGGCAGACTATCTCGAATCCTCGAATGGAGCCACACTGACCACCGCCGTAGTTGCTCACTGTGGAAATGCCATTCGAAAAACTGTTTTCGTTTGATAAAGGGTTTTGGTTGTTGTTGTTTGTTTATTCAGTTAGTCGTAGATATGAATGCAGCTGAGTTCGATTATATCAACCAACAGTCCATTCCTCACAGACAATTTCAGCCCTACACAGTGCACTTTTTCTAGATATGGTGTTCGTTCAATGCATTCTAACTGTGGAATTTCATTTCCTAAAGGTTATTCATCGCTACTGACTCTGTCTTGGATCCTTTCACCACAACCTTACATTACATATCAAACTACAATCAACTCATTCACCAGAGCACCATTTAGTCCACTCGGATGTACCACTATTAGCCTCTCAGCCAATCCTGTAATCGTAATCACACACATCGGACAACTTATCTATTTCACCATTCGAACCAGCATCCTGCTATAACGTAAGTACCTAACTCTCTATCACCTAGTTAGTATCTCTAAGTTTACTTTCTCGGGTGTTTTACTTTTCATTCAAACGAATAGTGGTCGTGTTTGTTCGGGTTTTCGATAAGTTAACCCATAGTTTGCTACTATTAATATCGCTAATTTCAATTAACAAGCCTATTGGCTATTTTCGTAATACATTACTCAGCTTCACTAAATTCGTTCACACTCTGCTCTGTCTGTTCACGGTTTATTTCGGTACTCAATTAGTAATTTGTCGTGAAATTGAGTTTAACTATGTACTGCTTGTTGCGTAGTTCATGTTTTTATTCACTTACCACACTTATCCATCGCACTCTAACCTCCTTGCCTATTCTGTGTACTCGGTTTGTGTTTTGTTCTGTCGTGTTCTGTTTAAATCAAGTTGGGGTGGACAAGATGACAAAAGGTGTAAGTAACCCATGGATGCCCCATGAAGATAGATTTGCCACGAAGCTCGCATGTCCACGCTTTTTCCCCCATTCTTGTCTGAATCCATACAGTCTATCCCTTCTCGCTTTTACTAACCCTAATCGCTTTCCTTCTATATCTCACTGATTTCATTTGATTTTCCTAGTTTTAATTTCCTAAAAATCCGAAGTCAAGCTAATTTTGAAACACGTTGACTATAAAATCTAATTTGAAACTATGAATGCACCTCTGTGTGTACCTTTCCTGTGTCCGGAGTGTGTTTGCAGCTGCCCTTGGACGCCCATTGCACGAATCACTCTGTAATCTAATGAAATTCCTCCAACGCGAAAATTGTATTTGACTAACCTTTAGTGCTTGCTTGCTTACATCCCGCATTCTCTTAAATCAATAAAATGAACTATCAAAGCCAACCCAAGTCCAATGTGTCTCTTAATCTATCTAACCCTATACCTTCAAATTGCGTTTGATTGTTTTGGTCACATTAGTCTAGCCATAACTATACTCCAAAACAAAATGTAATGGACCAAATGCACAAATGCACAACTGTCATTACATCACAATGGTCACTCATTAGTTCAATGTTGCTTGCTGGAACGCAACTATAAGGTACGTAGATAGCATCTTCACACACCAACATCTCTCCCCATGGACAATCCAGATACTATCCCAGGATTTGAGGTAACAACTCAATTCACCATCCCGTTAGACAATCGGTGGTGTGTCCATGACTGTTCGTTTAACTCTACTTCAAACATCATTGGCTCCAAAGGAGCATAGTCTGAGCGGACCCCCCGCCCTCCACTACCAGAGTAAATGTTTATATTAAATATTTTTCCATTTTCAAATATAAAATGAATATTATATTCTGAAATTGTGATTTTTGTTAAATTCATGATTATTCTTCGATAATGTGTTCGATGATAACATACAACCAATGCACCTTCCTACCCCATAAGTTCCATAAAAATTGCAGATTGCGATCGGCCGAGGCACGAGGCCCGATCGCAATCTGCAATTTTTATGGCTCTTTTCTGAATTTGTTCGAGGTTATTAGTATCCCAATTCAAGGATCATAGAATCCCAGTGCTAGCTATCACGTCAAAATCTTGAGTCCACGTACAGTTCAAACACATGTCGGTGTGTTTGCGTTTGACGGTCGTATTGAAAACATATCGGCAGACGGATTCTTCAAATAAGTCAATGCTTGTTCTATCGATTTCGATTTGTTTTTGTCCATAAAAGCCTTTTAGTCGACAAATACAAACTACCTGGTGCACACAGGCGATGAGCATTTTCTCTATTTTTTCAATTGGTGAGATTTTGCAATACATGATGGACCTTCCTTGAATACATAAGATTCCCATTCGTAAACATATTTGCATAAAATAAAATAAAGAGGTTTACACTGTTTAGCTTCAGCTTCTCAAACAGGTGTTGGATAGCCTTCATATTCTCATCAAACTCTTTAGCGTTTTAATCAACTCGTTTGCAGTTAGTGCGTGATCCAAACACAGGATAAAACGGTTCTGGTAGAACTTGGTCAGGTTTGTTTTTAATGTCGTCAATTCTGTTGAATTAGTCTTCTGTAACGCGTGGTAACGGTGGAAACGTTGAGTAGGACAGCTTCCTGGTCTCCTACTTTTTTCGGGTGGTCTCCATCTGGGTCTTGCTTTAGATCTTCCAGCCATTGTATTAAAAAACAATGCACAACTAAAAGTGATGCATTTTATAATTTTTGGTTCACGACTGGCAACAAACCAAACACTTCTGTGTCTACACTCTGATAAAAAGTTGCACATGAGTTGTGTTGAAATGTCAGCTGTTGTTGTCAATAGTCTCAATAGTTACAATTTTCAACACTAGGTGGCGCTAAGGATCAGATCTTATCTTTGCATTTCTGAGATAACCACTATTTTTATGCAACTCAGACCTATTCCAAAAGCTTAACCTAAAAATTTGGTGCAATTTGATCCAGTAGTTTTCCCAGAATCTCTCGTGCAAGCAACACAAAAAGTCATGGTAGAAGTCTTTCGCTTTGGCGAAGCTTCGCTTCGCCCCCGCTCAGACAATTATCATCTGCATCACTTCATCACATCAAGTCCTGACATTCGTGTCATCGTTGATATGACTTGTTGGCTAACACTCTCGATAACGAACTCAACTATCACAATCTATTCATTTCACTCTTCCACAATTCATCTCCTTCTATGCTTCATTGCTTTGCATGCTTAGTAAAACAGTCAATCATTTCCATTCACTTTCATAAAATCTGTTATATTACTAAACATAAATAATCCACTTTGAGTTTGAGTTCGTGCAAAGCTCGCGCAATGTGCTAAGATTTGTCTCAATGCCTTTAGAGTGTGTGTGTGTGTGTGCGAATATTAATCTCAGAATAAGCCCGACTATAATGTGAATAGACACATCGATGAGAGTAGTTTGAAAGGACATATAGACTATTGGCCGTAAAGAATCTAGACAATAGAATTGATTGACAAGAAAATGCTATTTGTGGTTGTGTGTGAATATTAGTATTTCAAACTGAGCAAACGATAAGGAGAATTAGGAAATGAACATTTTAGGATAAGAGAATTGTAAATGGAGAAGTAGCAAAGAGCATTTTTTACAAATTATTGCTACAGGCCAATAGATCAAATTCACAGTGTAAGTCGGATGTAATCAAGAGCACTTTCCATTATGTCCGGTCCTAGATTGCCAGGGGAATGTAGCTGAGAGTAATACAGTTTGGTGAGTAGAAACGATCTGCTAGCTCGGTTAGTCAATACTCGAATTATGCAAATGCCACCCTTAACTATCCACAACCAAACATTGTCTATCTATTTGGTGTCAAACATGATGGTTATGACAATGATCATGTTTGTGGTGATGAGGTGTACACTGTACAGTGGCCACAGTATGTACAATATTAGAAGACAACTCGTTGTAGAGCCAGTTCGACCAGGAAAATATCTAATTGCTCGTGAACGATGCAACCAAAAATGTACACCAAACGATAACAACAACAACAACAAATTAAACAAATATGAGTACTCAACCCAACTAGTCACTTAATCAGATGAATTACAAAAATTTCAGTCCATTCAGATCAATTGAAACCACTCAGGAAAAGAATAGATTAAGATCAATGGTCAAATACTCAAGAAAACTAGCCTAGCAAATGAAATTACTATGTTCCATTATTTCGACTTCTTCCTTATGATCCATCACGATTACGCTTCATTTTATTGGTAATTCAAGCAGTAGTTGTAGAATTGTCACAAATAAACTAGTCAACTAACTAATCTTAAAACTCTGTGCGATTGTGCTAATGTTGATTCAAATATTACAGCACAGCCATACTAATCAACTATGGCTGAAAGAGAAGGTCCAAGTCCTGCTAAGCGCCCGTAAGTGTTGTTGTTTGCAGCTCAACCACAATGTGCTTTGTTCTGAAACTAATAAAGTTGATGTTTACAGACGAAGAAAGGCTGTAGTGGAAAGTAAGTTTAAGAGTGAAGAGGAAAAATATCGAAACTCTCGAGAAGAGCGCTTTCGTACAGGAAAGTACGAGGTAAGTGTCATTCGATATTTGTTAGAGAAATGTTAAATGTTACAAATCAAATGTATTTCAATAGGCGATTGACGCAATTCGGTACAACGCGCTGTACACTTCAGTTCTGGGTCAGTTTGTTGACCATCAAAAGAGCCATCTTTGCTTTGGTTCGCGAAACCTCCACATTGTGTTTAAGCAAACGCACGAGCCTTTGGAGAAATTAGGGTCACTGCTGGAGAGAGATCACAAATTATCTCCTGTCGCGATCACCCAATCTTACCACCGAGCATCCTAACTATCGCTATGCTGGAGCAGAAGGGGAAGTGAAGGCCATTATAAAGGCTTACTATTTCAATGAACCAGGCCCAAGCTCTCGTGCCAAAGCTAGAATTATCGAACTCTTCCAACTTTATTGGTTTGATATGATCGTCGATGAGAAGACGTTCAAGGACGATGATCAGTTAGTTGCTGAATTTCCTCACGAGCCCGATCAAATTTACATTAAGGAACAGCTTGCCATAATTGTGGCGCACAAGGCGGCACAACCAGGCGTACCAGCGCTTGCTTATCGCGGTATAACTAGCATTGTTCGGTGCCACTGCGAGTATGTTGGCAATTCTCTAGATACGATTGGTTGGTACTATAGTGGCCAAAATGCAGAGTCTGAACTTAAGTTGGAACAACAGGTATAAAAGTGACACACACAATCTCACTTACTAACTGTTCTTTAACTAGGATTATGAACTTGTTGATGGGGTAAACCCATTGCCAATTCTAGTCCTCGACAGCAACGAACTTCCAACAGCACATATGGAAGACTATGAATTCAATCTTATGTGTCTTTATGATCTTCTCGACGATCAAATAGGGAGATAAACAGCTACCTACAACTACATGGTCCTGTGGTGGCGTTTTTGGATGCAACTGGACGATATATATCCCGAAACAATCCAGTTTCTGGATTGCGTCGAGCTCCAGCTTTGCCTCAAGTTCAGGTATGACTCCACCTAATTAGACTTCATTTCCTTACACACAATCCTCTCAATTAGGCTACTATTAATCAACAGGGGGGCTATTCGTGAGCCACCACTCGGATATATCAACTATATCAACTTTGATCAACAAGTTGTTGATGATTTTGTTGACGCACTGAACTTGAACGCACTGGAACAGGTATTATTGTTTGTTTCATTACCCTTTTGAGCCAACTCTCATACATCAAAACTTTCGATTTAGCTTTTTGGTGGAGTGGGTCTCACCGATGCTGAATGCATTTCAATTAAAAGTGCAGCAAAGGTAACATTGATCTTATTCTGAATGACTTGTTAACTGTTGGCTTGTCTATGTGGAATCAGATGCCATTCGTGCCAGATGAAGACGATCCTAATATAACTGTTCCTGAGTTTTCGTATCAACCAATGGTAAGTTATGCCTATTGACAGTCCAAATTGATTGACACACACGTACAATGTTCAATAGACTGAGTTGGACGATAAGACAGTTGTAGCTATTGTACATCAACTGTTCCCTTCATTGTATGACGAGATAATGAATAGTGGAATGAATCCACCGGAAGGTACAGTGCAGGCAGTGGTTGATGTTCCTAATGTTCAGGTATGACACTCGCTCAAATAGTATTTTCTCATTCACATTCCTCTAACCTAGGTTCTTGATCAACAAATGCATAATC